>JAQOWM010000693.1:0-57500 GCA_029041755.1 Resseliella maxima | reverse complement strand
TTCGAAAACCAATTTTGTTCCATTAATTTTTAAAATAATGTTTTTTTATTTAAAATTTTGTTTTCAAAATTTATTTTGAGACTAAATATTCATAGAATTCTGAAAAAAAATTTGGTTTTTGAAAGAAAAACGATTCATTCATTAATATAAATGAATTCTTTTTCAAATCTGGAACTTTTTTAATTTTTTTCATTTATTTTACGAAACTAACGCTTGACCGCCTGCGAGTGAATAATTAAAAATTGAATTAATTTGAATTCGATGTTATCGTGTTTAGTTTTATTTTTTGTCGTTAATAATAAGCTGTTTTTTTTTTATGTTCCAATTAATTTTCTTCCACATTTCTATAGAACATTAGACACATAATATGTTTTTTAAATGTTTTACAGTACGAATTTCCCGACTGAACCAGCGCAAATAAAGCGACATCTCAATAAGTAAAAAAAAAAAATCTATAAATAAAAATCCTATGATATAAACAGTACGTACAATTTATCTACATTTTTTATTATCCTTTTGTTCAAATGCACAATTTCACAAAATTTTTTCTTTTTATATGTTTGTTTTGCTTTCGATGTTTTTGTGGCTTGTATTCTTTTCTATTATTTTGTTTTTTGTTCTTTGTAAATATAAATTTGTAAAAAAAAAAAAAAAAAATTCTTTTATGTTGGGCAATGCTCAATGAGCATGTTTAAATGTAGTGTTGTTAGAAAAATTTTGAAATAAAAATACACAGACCCTAGTGAATGGTGAATTTATGCGATATGATTTTGTTCATCTATTTTTTTTTTTCTTTCTCTCTTTCTTTCTCGCTCATTGCACAATTCATTTCTTCGAAAGAAGCACATCCAATGGAAATATGCATATATGATATAAAATTTATGCATGAAAATAAAAAAAATTTAAATTCATAACATTTTCTATCAATCTAAACAAATCTATTTTTTTTTTTTTTTTTTTTTTTATCTATCAATTTCAATCAGTACCAAAAGTTCACCAAAAATTATACATTTTTTCTCTCTCACTTTCTCACACACACATTATATTTGATTTCAATTCAATGAATTATTTATTCATTTTTCAAAAATAATTTCATGTTGTTGTTTGTTAAAGTGTTCAATAGCATTAAAAAGTCTTCATTCAAATTAGTAAAAAAATATCATTATTTGATGGAATATTGCATCGTTCGTTAGATAGTTTGTTCATTCGTTCTTTCGTTTGTTCATTCGTTCTTTCGTTTGTTCATATGTTTTTGTTAAATGTCTACCATGTTCTGACTTTGATTAGTCGAAACGTATATAAAAACCAAAATGCATTTACCAACATTGACATGATCAGACTTGCCAATTATTCTTTTGTTTTACAGAAAAAGCAATTTTAAACATTTTTTCAGATGCACATTCACCTAGAAACAATCACATGGGTTCACATTATCAATTGAATATTTTTGTTTTATTTTGTAGAAGTTTTTCATTTTTTTAAAGAATTTTCATTTTTTGTTTTTTTTTTTTGAGCTACACAAAACACACCGATCGCACAACAAGTACACAATTTGCATAGAGATATTTTGACAAAAAAAAAACGTTTTTTTTTTTTTTGCAAGAAGAGTTACATTAAAAAAAATACAGCAAAACACATTTTTTTTTATAAATAGACACATTTGTTGTTAATATATTTACCTTTGGCTGTGCTGTTTAAACGAAATTTAATGTTCGTTTATTTTACTTCTTGATTAGTTGTAATTTTGATTATTGCTTTTATTTTGAATTTCGAAAGCGTCGTAACATTTTGTATGTCACTTGTCAATTATCGGGCAATTATGAGCGATGACCGGCAAGCCTGGTGACATTTTTAAACGAGGAAAACAATTTTTGGACATTGATTTTACATATATGCCTCGTATATCAGTCACCCAGTGTTTGCATGATTCACTCATTTTTGCAACAATTTTTTTTTGTTTTTTTTTTTTTTTGTTTTGTTCGTCTTCTTTTGATGACAAGTTAAAATATTTTTTTTTCTTAAAGCAAATTTTGTGTGAACAATTAGCTTCGTTCCTTAAATTTTGCACAATTTTAAATTGTCAAGTGTTTAAGCATTGATAAATTGACTTAATTAAAAAAAATTATAAAAAAAAAGAACAACGTTCAACACGACTTCGAGTGTTATAAAAATGATTTTTTTATGTGATTGATTAATTTTGTTATTTGACAATTTTTTCAGCTGGACGACAACGCCGAATGGGCCATTTTGCACGAAACTACACCATCGGTTTCTGTTAGATTGACAACATTACAACATTGTATGACAACATTAGCTACAGCATCAAGATGTTGATTGGCCCATCGCAGCTATACAATACATAATGCAATACTTCAAATAATTATCAACTCATTTTTTTTTTTTAAACAATACACATAAAACAATACACGAACAAATATGATCGCAAATTTGATTCAACATACAAGACAAACAAGAATTTTTGCTACTTTCATATTTACATACATTTTGAATATAATTGAAATCGATTGATATATGCTCAGAGATAAGATTTTCGATATGCTTAAAGAAACATTTTTAAATAGATTTTTTTTTTTTTTTCTTTGCAATGAACGCTACATTACAATATTTGTCCATGTGTTTGTATCGACCAATTTAAAATGTGTATTCAGATTTTTATGCCACACATTTCTTTTACTTGTTCTTCATGTTGAATTGCTTTGCGCGTTGGTTCATAAAATATTTAATATAATGTTGCGAACATTTTTTTTTTTTTTTTAGATATTATAAACAGAATTGAAAAGGCAACTAAAACGATAAAAAAGAAAATACATAAAAATTCATCAGCAAAACTCAAAACTTTTATATTTATTGACTAAACAAATAAAAAAGAAAAAAACAATTGTGACATAAATAATTTACCTATGCAAGTTTAAGTGAATGAAAAAAAAAAAAACAATGAAAATCTCCACAAAAAAAAAAACACAAAAAAAATCAATCTATTTAAGCAAGTAAAGATATGTATAACGTGAGAACACCTAAATGCTAAATGCTAAATGTTTAAAGGTTTTTAAAATAATTTTATCATTTGTAACAAGCTAGCAATGTATTTATTTAAGTTTTATTTTCTGATTCATTACATCAGCGATTTCACTGCAGTTTCTTCAATTCTATGGCTCTAAATCCCAAATCAGTGAAACGCAAGGCACGTAGTTGTTACTACGCGTTCGAATATTCTTCGGTAGCCACAAAAATGTGTCTTTGGAGGTACAAATGGGCACGTAGTAGGTACTACGTACCCTGCGTTTCACAGCATTGCTAAATCCTTCATCACGAGAGAGGTAGAGAGAGAGAGAGAGAGGTGGGAAAAAGAGAAACAGAAACAGAAAGAAAGAGAAAAAGAAAGAGAAAGAGAAAGGAAACAAAAGAGGAAATGAATTCGAATTCTGTGGTGTAAACGGGAATTATTTTTCTTTTCATTATCATTTTCATTTCAACTTAAGTGTTAATTGACATTTATTCATTAATTAACGCATTCGTGCTTAGTTTTCAATGACAATCGCATGTATTGAGCAATTGATTTTTTTATTTTTTTTTTGCTGAAAACATATTGGAAACGAAAATGAGAATAAAAAAGAAAAGTATCATTTCCAAAATACTCATAGCTCATATTGTAATGGACCAACGAACAACGAATACATAAGATCGCAAGCAGAAAAACAAAAATCATGTGCTTGCTGTGAAAAAATGGGAAAAAAAATTATAATTTTGTGTAAATGTTCCTCATCCCCAATTTATTATTTACTACTTTTTGTGTTGTTCTTTCTGCTTTTAGCAAACAATTTCACACAACCATTAGAATTTGTAAGAGATTTAAAAGAAGAGCGAAGAGATGAAAGAGGAGAGAAACAAAAAAAAAAAAAAAATAAGAAGAATTGTAAATTTTGTTTTGCACGTGATACCTATTTAGTTAGCGAATGTGAAGTTAAGTAGAAATTTTATGCAAAATATAACGGCAAAGATCAAAATACACGAAATGTGCTATTGTTGATAACAAAAAAAAAAAAACAAAACAAAAAAAACCACACACATTTAATATATTCAGCAAGGTAAAGCTAGTAGCAAAGTGCAGTCATTTGACTGAAATTATATACTACAGATAAACGCTTCGATTATTCATTTCGATTTTTATATTTTATGAAAAAAAAAAAAACATTTTATCCAACTGTAATGCAAACACTAAATTTGTTTGTTAGTGGCATAAAATATGCGAATAAATTATGCATGCGGTATTGTGATTTATCAATCACAAACCGATCACATTCACTCTTGAATCCCAGCAATAAAACAAAAATATGAAAATATTACATTTTTATTTGATAGAAAAACACACAAATAATATTTAAAAACATTTATTTAATCCATTTAATTCAGTGGCAACAAATTTAGGTTTTAAAATTGCAAACGAAAAAAAAAACAAAATGAAAAAAAAAAAAATGCGAAATTGAGAATGTCAACATTCATTGATTTAGAAATAATGTTTTTCTCTCTTTCGATAATGCTTTTACATTTAGATACACAATACACACATACAAATAAAAGAAAATCAAATGAAAGAATTTTTTTTAAAACGTGTTACGCATTATACAAAATTCTTCAATACAATTATGCAAATACATTATATTTAATGTCAAAAACACAATTGCATCTTTTATTCAAAGGCAATGGATTTCACATTCAGTCTTGTTTATATTTTTAATTATTTTTTATTTTTTATTTTTTATTTTTTTTTTTTTTTGATTGTTTTTTTCCATTTTTATTTTTAAATAATCCTTTTGCCGTATTTTTCACAAATGAAAAAGTGAAACTATGTGATGAAGAAAGGAGAAGTGAGCAAAGCTAAAACCAAAGGTATATTCATTCAGTCATTAAAGTTATCAAATGTAAGTATTTTAGAAAATAAACAAGAAACGTGCCTTGTTCCACAAACATCGCTCTATATGAACATTTATTAATCTGGAAATTATATTGTAATAATTTGTTGTTCTCAATTTTAGAGAAAATAATATTATTTTTAAAATGATGGTAATTTTTTCTCTAAACTCTTCATTCATTGATTGTTAAAACAAAATAGATTCACAATATTTAATCATATAACATCATATCTACTTTTATCGAAAATGCATAAATTCAGGCGCTCGGATGGATGTTTTATTCAGCAACAAGTATGTACAATTTATATTCAACCTTAAAATGTCTACTATGAAATATTCGGTTCAGTTATATGTATCCATTTTGTGTGCATTGCATTTGAATTTCAGTTACATTTTTTTTTATTTGTCGAATTATTTTTTATTTTACATATTAATAAGAATTATCACTACAACTTTACTTTCAAACAGACTGTGCTCTTGTCACATCCTACATTCTCTCGTATAAATGTTTTCACTGAATTGCATAGAGGAATATCTGAAAAAAATTCATTCGCGAATGTTAGTTATATTCCCCTAGATGTATGTTTTTGATAATAATATAGACTTAATTCAGGCGAATATAAAAAAAAAAAAAAATGTTAAGATCATTCATGAAACTTTATGAAAAAATATGATGGAAAGAAATTAAATTTCACATTTTTTAATTAAGAAATACATAAAAATGAGAAAAAAAAAAACAAAAATTGAATATTGATCATTTAGTTTTGAATGTATGTTTAGTTATTGTTTTTCTATCTACCTAATCAACACATACAGATCAGGACAGCTCTGTAGCAACAATAGCGCCGTTGCCGTTTTAAATGATTTTGTTTATAGCTAGGAACTAAAAACAACAACAATAACATTCGAAACACTAACGGCGCTACTGTGCTACAACGTTTTTCTTTTGCACATAGTCTTATAAAATATGGTCTGTATGTGCTAATCAATAATCATACAAGATTAATGTCATCAAATGTTGTTGGCTGATCATGTGCATTGCAATTACGAAATGCATCTTTAAATGAAATTAAACTTAATTTTATTCATTTATGAACAGTTTTTATTTTATATACTCAAATAAAATCACAACTAAGCAAACAAATTTTTAAATTCCCTTTTTATCATTGAAAGCACAAGAGCCTTTTCACTTTCATTTAATTTCAACAACCACTCTCAAGTTGGTGCCTTCCATTAGCCAAAATTTTAGCATAACTGTTTAGCATAGCAGGAAAATCTTTGAAATGCAAATCAATATTTTTTAATTTTTTTAAAATGTTGAAATATTTTACTCTGATAATGTTATTCGTTCTTGTTTTAAAACTACAAATGGAATTCTCATTATACTCGGATTTAAATATCATGAACCAAGGTGAAAAAGTGCTTAAATTATTATATAAAATATTTTAGTTCATGACTAAACCATGTTCAATTTTGGATTAAGCGTATCTAAAACAGCAAAAATTTTTTGTTGAAAAATTATTTAATATTTTAAATCTTGATAACATATTCTCCAAATAAAAAATTGTTTTTAAATTAATTTTAAAATGAAAAAAAGAATTATGGATTTCTTCAGCTCTATTATCAATGCTATTATTGTCTTCTAGTAAATTGAAGATTTTGACGATCATCTGTAAATGTAACATTAAATTTGCCACAATTTCCATAAATGTCATATAGCTCAAACCATGTATCATTCGATATATTTCCAATGTCATTTGGAATTTTAACTATTTCACCGGTTTTAAATGTCATTAAAGTGAAACAAATTTTGTTTTTACTTTCATTGTAAGTTATATTTTGTGATAAATCCAAAAAAATTTGCTTCTCTTTTTTTACAATTCCAAATTGTTCTGTATTCATTGGAGCATTAAAAGGATGTGCAAGAATTATATACTGATTTTTATTGTGATTGTCATAGAAACAAATGCGTTTTGTTTCATCAACTGTACTATAACCATGAATAATAACCTTATAGGCAGCAGACTTTATACTAATATAGTAATTTTTATAATAACAATTAAATTTTCGTTTCAATTGACCATCAGACATCCAATTATATACATTGCTCGAATTGGGCTTTTCATCAATAATGATATTTTTCAAATTGTAATCCATTTTTGGCATTGCTATCAAATTTAACCATTTTTGAATGTTAAATACTTTAGTGGTATTTGTACCATTTAGTGTTCCGGTTCCATATTTAGTTGTATCAAATTTACCGTAATTCCCAATGGTAATGCCAACCGCAAATTGTTTTCTACTGTCACGTACTGAACAAGATAAATATTTTGAAATTATATATTTACCCTTTTTAGTTGGATCTGAATTTTGTTCGAGATTTAAATTGGCATTTTGATCTGGATTGACCGGTTTGCTGAAGTCATTAGCTTCATCAAATACCTGCCATGGTTCTGAAAGTTCTATACCAGTGTGATAATCACATAAATATATCAATTTCTTTAATTCATTTCTGTCAAGTTCCAACAAACCGCCACTTCTATTTTCACATTCAACAGTAATCTGCACTTCAATCCGATGCTTTCCATTAGCATATATTTTTGCTTCATTATTGGAAAAATCTTTGTAACAAATATCAAGAGTTTTTAATTTTTTGAAATACGTCCACATACTCATTTTAATTAATTTTCATTGGAATTTTTTTGTTTAAATAAATTGTATTTACAATTCTGAATCGTTTTGTTGAACCAAACAAAAGATCGTATTGACGCTGCAATGATGTTGTTTAATCTAAAAAAGAAAAAAAAAAAAAAAAAATTTACATAATCTATTGAAAAATAAAATCTTTTTACTTTTGTATTACGTATTACTTACTATTCATCTTAGAAACATCTAATTTCTTATTCACGACATTCAGCTTCATATACTATGAACAAAAATTTATTTCTGTTCAAATCATATTTTAAAATTCAAACACCGTATCTGAACCAGATCAAATTTTGGAATTTAAGTGTGACCGTTCATAAAATCGAACATAAAAAATCGATTAAAAACCCATTTCTAATATAAAAGGAAAATAAAGAACAATTAATAGCAATAATTATAATTAAATTAAAAATGTTTCCGTATACACAATAATAGACCCGAGAGCTGTTGAACAAAATATTTTAAATTTTTAGCTTATTGACCATTAATACCCTTCAGCGTGTGGTCTGTTTTGTAATGGTAGTCTCCTAACAATTCTTCTCCACTCTATCAAAAACATACATGAGCTAGGGGGGATTCTGGTTCCACCCCCCCCCGTCCCTGAAATTCTCCGAGTTCTTAACCGAATCCAAATATCATCTACCTCTACCTCTCGGTGCATTCACTTCCGCAATCAAAATTAACCTTGTTGAACGATTCTCATTCATACACTGTACATGATCAAACCATCTGAATCTTGACTTCCAAAGCCACTTCTTCAACTGAGACCACATTCATATCTTCACGTATTTTTTCATTCCCAATTCGGTTTTCCCATTGATCCCTATGCAACACACCCGAAATCAAACGCAAAACTTTCATATCAGCCATTTCCAAATCATGAATTAAATTGTTTGAGTCAGCTCAGCTCTCGCTACCATACGTGATAGTTGATCTGAAGACTGACCCATGAATCAATAACCTTCGTCACCTTGCTGAACTCGCGCTTATTAAAAACGTGTGAAAACGTTCGATCAAAACGTGGCAAATCAATCGAAAAATGCAAATACATTTCATGTCAATAATTAAAAAAGATGAAAATTGTTAAAATTAAATGGCATTTATTTATTGTGACTTCAATCATATTTTCCATGCAAAAATGCTATGTTACGTTCAAAAAAATAATTGCTGGAATGATAATAAACACAAACCATGTTTCTAGGCAACGATGTCCTTCCATAGAAACGTTTATGTTGATGAAATCAATTTGTCTTCATTTTGACTTAAATTCAGCGACAACTTTTCGCTTACTTTGTTTGAATTATTTAAACGTCTGGTTTTAGTTAAAAACGGAAATTGAATGTGACAAACTATCACAGAAAAAAAAAAAAAAAAAAAAATTGTACATTTTGAAAAATGAATGAAAAAAAATCATTGCTCGAAAAGTATTCAATATCAATTGACCATCTTGATTTTGATTACATAAGAAACTGTCAAAATGTTCAACAACTGGAAAAGATAGTGGAAATATTAAAATCAGGTGAAGAAGGTTATTATCCAGATCTAACCAAATTTGCTGAAGCTAAACTTAGAGAATCGGATCCAAATAATCGAACACTTCGAGTCGAAGTGCAATGTCATCGAACGAATATAAATGATCGACAACAAATTAATGTAAACTGTATAAATCTTTTCCATTTGTTGAACAAAATTAAAAAAAAAAAAAAAAAAAAATGTTTTCAATAATAATAATTACAGGAATTTGTTGACAGTATTAAAGTTAAATATCGTAAATTACGTGATCAATCAAATTTCGATAAAAATGTCGATGATGGATTACCTCCAATACGGGCAACGATTGTATCGCCTGAAACGAAAATACCTGTAAAATGCAATGGAAAACGAATTACATCAACCGATTATCATCAATGGGATAAATTTGATGCAGGTATTTGCTTTTAGTTGATTTTTGGATCTGTATCATAATGTTTTTTTTTTTTTTTTTTTTTTTTTTTTTAATAACATTTACATTGCAGACACCGAATGTTTGAAGATTGATTTGACGGATGAAAGAATACGTGAAAAAGCGGCTATTGAACAAAAGCGACAACAAGAAAAATCGAAATTAATTGAAATATTGCCAGAAAATAAAATGCCAACTATGAATGAGATTGAAAAACAAGAATTGGCTGATAAGTAAGCAAATTGAGTGTTTTTCTTTTTATAAAATGTGAATTGATTGTTTTGGTTTTGTTTTTTTTTCCAGGCATCGAATTAAAGGCAATGAATTCTTCAAGTGTGGGGATTTTCAACAGGCAATCGTTGAATACAACAACAGTTTGAAATATACAAAAATGGCAGCAGTATTCAACAACAGAGCACTTGCTTGTGAGTTTATAAAAGTTGAAGAAAAAAAAAACAAACAAAAGAAAAAGTTTAGCAGTAATTTTTTTTTTTTTTTTTTGGTCTTTTTTTTCAACAGATTTGAAGCAGAATGATTACATTCAATGTATTCAAAATTGTGATGAATGCTTGAAATTGGAACCATCCAATGTAAAAGCAATGTTGAGAAAATGTGAAGCATTAATGGCAACACATCGAAAAAATGACGCATATACACTGTATACGCAAATTTTAAACATAGATTCAGAGAATGTAATCGCTAAAAAAGCACTTAAAAGCATATCAATTCGGTATTATCTTTACCAAGAATTACATTCCACACAAAAGTACTGATTATTTGTTTTTTTTTTTTTTTTTACTTTGTCTCAGGCTTGAAATTGAAGATGTGCAAACTCAAGAAATCAAATCGTCGGAAAACAAAACAAACAAAACCAATGAAAATGACGATGATGATGATGATGATGATGATGTTGTCGATGTTGATGATGATGATGATATTCTCAAGAAACTTATTATTCCAAAGAAAATTGTTCCATGCAAATTTTCAAAAGCACTGAAAAGCTTAAAGTGTCTCACTAAATAATAACACTAAATTTCACTAGAATTTCTTAATGAAGAAAAAAAGAATCATTTTTACTTTTAAAATCTTACATGAAAAAGAAAAGATGTAATTTGATTTCACCCAAATCAAATTTAATCATGAATCATAACATCCATAACATGATGTTATGATAATAAAAACGTTTGGAACTTCTGATGAAATAGCCACACAGTTTATTTATATTATTTGCTAAAAAAATCCATATTTTAAGATTAAGAAAGACAAACCTTTGAAACATTTTGAACATCTAAATGTTTAAAAATAATAAAATAACGTGAAAACATTAAACATTTATTATTTTTCAAGAATCTCACGTGAAAAAAAAAAAATATTTTCAACTTTTCATTTCTTAATACAAATAGTGTTCCATCATTTATTTTTTTATACAATACATACATTTTTACTCAATAGTTTTGACATTTATTTATCAAACGTACAGAAAAAAAAAAAATATTGTACGTGTAGTAATTTTTATTATTTTAATACATTTTAAGCGTTCCATTCATTTCAATTAGTTTATTGTTTTTCATGTAAAATAAATTGTAAAACAAATATATCACCAAATTGTGTTCGTATTTGTTTGAAAATTCAATTTTTTTTTTTTTTTTTTTTGTTTTTTCATTCGATCGAAATAATGGAGTGTTTTGCATCGATAAATGATAATAAATGTAATTTAATGACCAAACATTTGCATTAACAACAGATATTTTAACTGTTGCCATTGATTGTTGAAAATAATGTAAATGAAATGGTGTTGTTTTTTTTTTTTTTTTTTTTGCTTTTTCTTGATGCAAAACTAGATGTTATTGAACTATCAATGATAATTGAGGTTAATCTAATGAACGATATATTATATTACTTTTGTCCTGAATAAGAAGAGAAGAAAAAAAAATGAAACAGTGTTTCGTTGTTTGTTTCAATGGCTAAAGATCATTTGTATTGTTTTAAACACTGTTTTCATAAATATACGTATGACATCAATTAAATTCGTTGTGTATATGTATTTGTGGTCATTTTTTTTTCGGTCCAAAAATTAATTTTCAATTTATTGTGTTGACAATCAAATCAAATGACAAATCTCAAGTATTTTCCGTTTTTTTTTCTTTTTTTTTTTTCTTGTCATCATAAAATGTATGCGAATTAAATGAAATGACCAATTTGTTACTAAAACGCAACTAAAATGTGTCATTGCCAATTTTGATCAATGAAAATGCTTGATGTTTGTGATTTGAATTGGTTGAAATTGACCAATGAAAACGAGAAAAAAAAAACAAATTCGGTTTGAAAAAGGAAAAAAATAATTCGTACGATGAAGGCAATTCTTAAGTGCACCGTAATTCGTATGTGTGTGTATGTGTGTGTGTGTTTTTCTCATTTCCGAAAGGCATGAATCTAAAGCTTCTCTACAGGCAGTATTTGTTTGTCTCCATTTTACATCCTTATAATGTTATTATCACGATAAATTACTTCATTTTTTTTGTTTTTTTTTTTTTGTTTTTCTTTTTCTTTGCGCCACATTTATCTACATTCATATATATTTATATTTTATCATAAGTATGATAGCATTTGTTTCAATCAGCGACCACAGTTATCCGGCCATTATAAGAATGAAATGTCTTTTGATGTGCACGTTTTTCTTCTTTAATAGCTAATAATTTGGCTGATGAAACAAATGATAAACAAAAATAAAGACAATTTTGGTAAGTAATTTTGATTTGTATCATTTCGAAAATGTGTTTCATATGATATTTGTTTTAACCAAACGGATTTAATAAAATTGCTTGGTATTTTTGTTTTTTTTTTTTATTTTAGGATAAATTGATGTGAAAATGATTTATCAATGCTTCTAAATAGTTTTGCAATTGATAATAGGAACGTGATCTCCAATAAATATTGTTTTGAACTTTTTTCTCAGCCAAATCAATGCTAGTTTCAATTGATTTTAAACCAAGACGTATGGCTTTCGCTTTAAATAATTTCAATTGTTCAAGATTATAATCTTTGTTCATTAATGTGGTTAATGAATCAATCATTTTTGATAATGTTGAAAAACCATCACCGTAATATTGACTGATTTCCTTTATATTTGTCATCATAAAATCAAATGCTATTTCAAAACCAAAACTATTTTTGGCCACCGCTGAAAATGCTCGACGACCGTCTTGCTTATTTATTCCGGATGATGATGTAATCGTCATGTTCAAATATCTGCCAAGAATTAAAAGTAAAAAAAGAAAAAAAAAAAAAAATGAAATTAATCGGATGGTTTTGGTTCTTTTTTCTTCTGCATCGTTTGCAATCGTTTTTGTTGATAAAATGGAATTGGCAAAATACTTACTTTGACAGTAGCCATGATTTTGTTGTACAACCAAGTGCATCTAAAATCAGCTCCTTTTCGGATGCGTCATTCGTTTCCAAATATCGATTATAAGCGAAATACCATTCTTGATATGAACCTTCACGTAACGATGTACAGTATACGATTCCTCTTAAATTTGGACTTATCCTGAAATACCAAGAGAAATTTTATATTTTTTGAGCGATTTATTTCTCATTCTTTTCGCATTTTTTTCTTTTTTTTTCACTTTTTTCTCATTTTTTCCCTTCTTTTTCGCATTTTTTCTTTTTTTTTCGCATTTTTTTCTCTAATTTAGCAAATATTTCAAATTCCAAATGTAACGTACAAATTTTGTGTTTTATCTCGCATCCATTCACGATAAATTAATTGAGCTGCATTTACACATCGATCATGTGTAAAGAAACAGGCTTGTTGAACGATTGTTGTTCGATGCATTGATTGTATGTGCGTTTCATGAGGTTGATCCTTGAATCCCATTTCATTGTAAATTGGTTTTAAAATATATCGCATGAATGCCTAAAATTAAATAGATAATTTCGTGATTTTTTCTTTGGAGATTTTTTGTTGCATGATTTAGATGAAATATGTTCATTCAAATATAATAAATCAACTTATGAAATATCAAATTCAACTGTATGAAACTTACCCGAAAATGTTCATAGGCTGGTTCACGACTGAGCATATTGGCTAAAAATTCAATGCCAGGTTTTGCAGCTGCCCATGCAAGCACATCACTGGCACGTAATTGATGTAAAAATGCTAATGGAATATCGTATGTAACAATTTCAGCGCGTGCTAAATTCAATGAATCATCAATTGTTTGAGCGATAACAATTTCCGGTAAGAGATCATAATTATTATATAATGACATCCATGATTGATAATCATAATTTACACGATAATAACCACTTCGTTCGATATTTAAATAAAAGTATTCCTTGTCATTTAAAACATCGTTAAGTGTTAAATTTTCATTATTTTTTAGCCAATAATTTGGTATTGTGGTTCCATCTTGATTTGATTCCGTTACATATGTAATTGGAATATGCCAAAATTGCGATGTATTATTATTTGGCATACCATTTGGTAAAATGTAACGTTGCTGTGATAGATGTATTGATGTATTTTTTCGATTTGCATATACAATTGGATATCCAGCTTGTTTTGTCCATTGTTCCATAATTGTTTCAACATTTAAATCATCTGGTAATGTTTTATCCTTATGACCATATTCAGTCATTATATTCCATAAATCATTGCGAATGGCATTTTTATATTGGAAATTTTTCAAATATTTTTGTAGTGCCGCTTTAAATGTTTGTTCACCTAAAAAACTTTGCATCATTCGAATAATTGATGCACCTTTTGAATATGAAATTGGATCAAATATTCGACGTATATCATCTGAATTTTTTACATCAAATGCAATTGGATGTGAACTTAAATCGGCATCCTGTTCCATTGCTTTTTGCATTTCATTTATTGAGATAAAATCTAAAAATCTCCATGATGGTTCAATCTAAAAAGTGTAAATAAATTGAAGAAAACGCAATCGAATTAATGCAACTTATTGCAATTGAAGTTTTTTTTTTTTTTTCCTTCAATTGTGATGGCAACTTACTTGATTTATAGAAATGTAGCTCATAAAAGTAGCAAAACCTTCTTTTAAAAAGAGATCGTCCCACCATTTCATTGTGACCAAATTTCCAAACCTTGAAAAATCAATTGAAATTCATCGTAAAAAATTGAATCAAATTATTTGTCAAACAAAATTAATACCATTGATGAGCCAATTCATGAGCAATAACTGATGCAACATGCTCAGTATGTTTAGCTGATCGTCCAGAATCTTCATCCGAAGGTACCAGCAATGCTGACTCTCTACAAATGTGTAAAAATCGAAATAAAATATATAATTAAAATCATCAACCAAAATCAATGTAAAATAATTACATCAATTATTAAACTGATTATATATATAAATATATACATTTTAAATTGAATCAATCAATCAATCGAATTCAATTGCTTAACTAGCCACATTTTAGATAATCGGCACCTTATAACAATTTAATTATAGACTAGTAGCATTTAAAATGGTGGTCAATTCAGTTTTTCATTTTCAGAAACATTCAGTTGATGAAATGCGATCGCAATAAATCGGTTAAACAAAATGGAATGTGATGAATTCAAGAAAGATAAAAAAAAAAACCTTTCATTTTAGTCACATACAATTTCATTAATGCTTCACATAAAATGCGATAATAAACTACCATATTAACGATTCAATGTGGGCAATTGGGAATTATGCACGTCATATTATTGAGTGTGAATAACAACAAGAGAAAAAAAAAAAGAAAAGAAATTTCTCTCATTATGAATCAATTTGTCTTGACTGATATTTATCTTTCATACGCAAAATCTAAATTATAACATATGAGACTGGGACAGTATAATGAAATCATATTTTTTTTTATTTTGTATGTCTTTTAATAATCATAATCCTAGAAAATGAAAGATGTCAGATGCTCTGACTCAGAGCAATATTAACATGTATATACGCAAATACAATGGGGGCTCATCAACACCATTTGCTATGAAATAAAAAAAAAAAAAAAAAAAAATAAAATCACATGATTATATTGAATGAGAGATGAGTTACTTTTTATAACACACTGGTCAATTAAATCGTTTTATGATTGATCAATTTAAAAGTTAGCCTAACAATATTCATATATATATATCCTGAGTGTAATTACACAGATAAAAACTAGAACTAGTCACTTTTATTTGCTGTTTTTATTTATCGAATTCTATGTCATACATATGCCAATTGGTGCCAATTTTTTAATTCTAAGTCATTTGATGATGTGACATCACCATTGATGACCGAATTTGAATTGAGAAATTTGCAAACTTTTAAATTTAATCACCAATTTTTGCCATTACACATGCGGAAAAAGTGATTCGAAAAAACGATTTTTTTTTTTTTCCGTTTCAACTGTAACATTCATACTAACATGAATTTAATATCATTTCTGACATGAATTCAATTCCAAATTTATTTTTTTCTTTTTTAAACATTTCAATATTTTATACACATTTTCATGTTTTATTTGCATTTTATGTCATCTGCATCATTCAACTATAATGCAGTCATTTATTGCGGACTGCTGAATTTTTAATCATATTACATTGCTAGTTGAATTATAATACTCGAATATAAATTTGAATCCCTATGACCTTTGTATTAGTTATATCTGTTCAATGGAAATTATGCAAATTATTAAATTAGATGCTAAACATGTAGAATCAGTTTGTATTCTGCTGTAGCCACATCATTTTGTCAAGGATATTTTTGATAAAAATCACTTTGTACTATGCGATTTGTGTAAATTGTCAAAAACACGCAAACTAAATATTCCATATGTATCATCACTCATCCAATTTCTCACATCCATACATAACATTTGTAATTCTCATGTGATTGCAAAAATTTACATTTGATTTCCAGAAAAAAAAAACAAAATTTGCATATTTTGCCGAATCAAATAAATTGAATATTATCAATTAAAATACTGACCTAAAGGTGATGAGTCCAAAATTCTCCATAGCTAAATGAGAGCATAAAATGTTAACAACAAAAATCAATTAAAATTTAATTAAAAATCAATTAGTATCATTTGTCAAAATGACGTGAAATGAATAAAAGAACGTCAGCAACAAATTACCCGAGAATCCAAATTCTGGAACAGCGACCATATCAATTTTTGGCAATTTAAATGTAATGCCAAAATATTCATTGTAAAATGGCAACAGTTTAGCTGTCAAATCATATGCAAACCTTTGAATAACAATTATAATAAATTGATTAAAACATTTATAAAAAAAATTTAAGAAAAAGATTTGCAGAAAAAGATTTGAAGAAAAAGCAAAAAAATGGTTTAACTTACGTTGTCATATGGGTAACTTCTTTGCGCGTCCAAATTTTTATTTGTGGCAATGACATATCATTTATCGTTGATTGAGTAGCATTTGAACTGATTAAATCAGTTACCATAAAAGCAACCAAATACGTTGACATTGGAGGTGTGGTGTAAAAGTCTTCACGAATATGTCCAGGATGTCGTCTCCTAAATAAATATTTAGCAGGATAAAGAAAATAAAAAAAATGGTGGTGGATTGGGGTATTCGCGATTTTGTGCGAATAAAAGAAAAAAAAAAATGTTATTACGTTACTAATTTGCTGGGCATATTTGATAATGCCATTGCAAAGTTTTCGTTGTGAATCAAGCTTATCTCAAATTTGGCTTTCTTATCGGGACGATCAAAGCATGGGAATGCACGTCGTGCATCAATTGGTGAAAATTGCGTGCTAACCAACCATCTGATGATAATCGAATAAAAAAAAAAGGAAGAAAAACAACAACAACAAAAATAAATGAATCATGTAGTCAAAATAACAGCAATTCATCATTTGATTTCATTCATTAGCATAATAATTGCTTAAATCAATTAATCACACATTCACACGAAATGTAACAATTTGTCACTCATTAAGCTACTACATTCGATAAAACAAAAAAACAAAAAAAAAAAACAAAAAAATTTAATGAATGAATCTGTGTTTACTTTTTTGCAGCAGTATCACTGTCATGATAACCAACACGATAGAATCCTTGCAGTGTTGTTGACAAATAGCTGATAAATTTCACATTCACTTCGAGTGATGAATTAGTTGGCCATTCCAATAATTCAATGACATATGATTCTTTAATATCATCATTTTTTTCCGTTTGTCCATAACCATGTTTGATATTAAGCTTTCTGGTGACATTTTGATTAGTTTCAGATACTATACATTGAAAAAACAAAAAAAAAAAAAAAAAAAAAACATCAATCATTTGGTAAATAACATTTACATATGGAAATTGGTATAAAATGTGATGTCATTGTTAAAAGCTCACCTTCAACCTTATTAATCGTAATATTATAAATATCTAGAACGATATTTGGCCAACCGGGTTCATTTTCATCCTTTTTTATATCGATTACAACATGGCCAAAACTAGTACCATTTGAAAGTTCTGGCTGCATAACCAACCTGCAAAAACAATGTAAAAGATAAGAAGAATAAGAAAAAAAAACTCTCAATTAAAATGTATATTCAATTCAAATATTGCGGCTGCTTTTAACCACTTCTTAAATTCTAAACATTCCAATGAATTTTCGTCATCCACTAGCGACTTGCAATCTCAATTGATTTCATGCAATTCTCTATTCCACAAATTCTCTCTCTGTGTGTATGTGTGTGTGTGTGTGTGTGTGTGTGTGTAAGCACAAAATTGTTTCTATTTCCAGATAATGGATATTTTTCTGTTTACATACACTTACGATTTACATCAATCTTGGTACAATTTAAAAATAGTTCTATTATTTGTACTGTTGCTATCGTCAAGTGATCATTTGCGCAGCATCGAATACCAAAACGTGTGTTTAGATATTTGCTGCTTAAATCAACTATCGCCGTTTATTTTTCACTTTTCCGTTGAAAACATTATGCGTAGAATGGTATTGGAATCGGTTCAAAATTTCACAAATTGTCATAATATGTTTTTATCCATTTTGGATATAAAATCAATTTTTGGTAAATCCGAATTTAGGACTCATTTCACTATATTTTCACAATTTGAAGAAAATAAAATTCATTCAACATTTGGAGACAGGAGATTATTTAATACAGACTATACATTTTCAAATATTGAATGAACTGGAAAAGTTCACTATACCAATGCAAGACCATTTTTTTTTTTTTTCGTTTTTTTTGTTTTTTGTTTTTCATTTTTACTTCATTTTTCATTTGCTTTAAACGCATAAACCATAATAATCTCACTTGATTTGATAATATATACTGAGAACGAATTGATTTGTACGTGTGCATTTGTGGTGATTTCATAGCACTTCGTTTTTGGATATCAATTTAACAATTCTATCCAAACAGATTCTCTCGATGAAATTTACTCGTGGCGATGAGAAGATCGCATTTTTTCACAATTTCCAATTTATAAACAATGCCATGCGTACGAATGATGAAATGGCAGGGAAAATGAACGAACGAAAAATGTAGTGAATTCCAATATATAGATTTAATGCATGAGAATGCACGTGTGTGCAACAAATACTCGAGTATATAAATATATACACATTGTTAGTTTGATCCGATAATGAAATTTATTGAATCTTTGTTCAAACAAAAAAAAAAAAAAAAAAAAAAAAAAAAATAAAAAAATAAAATAAAATAAATGCGCGGGATGTATCTTTAACGCACATTTATCGAATCGAAAACATCGCACATGGATATATACACACACAAAACAGTGGTATAAGAAGAATGAAGACACACTATGAAAATAGCGATCGATTTATTTGCCGGTAACTGCATTCAATTTCATCGCTTCAACTAAGTGATTTCAATCTTTTTCCCATCGGCAATCACTTTTTTTTCAATTGCATTCCTTTTGTTTTAGTTATTGTGCACTGAAATCATCTTTTTCTGATCTTTATTGCCAATGGTTGCTAACCGCAAAACCAATCATTTTCAATTTGAATGCATGAAATTGGCTGCAAGTTGAACGATATCGAAAAAAAAACAAAACAAAAAAAATTCCGCGGTAAGTCGCTTTTAATAAATCGATACAACGTAAGTGTAATGTGTCTCACAACAATACCGCTACGGGTGTTTGTTTGCGGCAAATGAATGTAAATTATTTATGCATAATATTTACATAACGCTACAAACAAAAAGTGTAAAAGTAAATGCCATAGATATAGATCCTAGATTCGATGAAAAAAAAAAAAATAAAAACAAAAAAAAAAAGAAAATGATCACAAAAACAACATCAATAGAATAACACCAGCACCATGATGTAGCCAATGCAAACGGGTAATTTCGTGTAGACTGACACCGTTATCTCTCTTACAAACATATGAACTATATGTCGAAGGTGTAATCGTTAATGCTTGCATTAAGTGAATTTTATTTAAACATGAACCATGTCAAGAATCAATGAATCAATAAAAATGATGGAAAAAAAATGAAAAATAGAAAACAAAAACAATAATCATCGATAAAACCAAAAATAAAATGAGAGAGAGTGAGAGAGAGAGTGAGAGAGAAGCTTTGATGTGCATTAGGCGCCGGTGTGAAGATATTTTCGCTTTGTTTTTTATTTTTATCCGATTAAATATCGTCCAGACGACTGAAACCTGCTCCATTTGCATTAAATCAGACAATAAAACGCCTCAATTCAAATGCATTGAATTATAAAAATAGAAAATGGAATTTTATTTATATTCTAAAGACTCAATAATAATAATAATAATGAGATGTATTTTGATTTCATTGCTTTTTGTATTTGTATGCAAGTAAGCAATTCCAAACAAATTTTTGTTGTATTGCACAGCTGGTGCCGATTTCGTTTTGATAATGAATATAGTGCATTCATGTACACACTAAATTTTATGCTGAGTTTTCGATTTTTTGCACACAGAACACACATTCTAAGAATAGCATTACACAAGACAAGACAAGACAAGACAAAATAAAAACAAAAACAAAATCACCGCCAACCGAATATTGTTGTTTATTCAATTGACGTTTGCTTCATATATTTATTCATAGTTTGGTTTGCTCACGACTTGAAAGTAGACCTTCCCCCCTCCCCCCCGTCCGACACATATGTGTGTGTTATTTTAACAGGCAGAGAAAACATAAAATTAACTCACCTATAGAGTGTTGGATTCCAACCTTCATTTAATTTTATCGCTCTTGGCCTTGGTGATGGTGTTTGTGCTAGCGATGCTGTTGGTATTGTTGATATTGATTCTGGTACAGTAGCTGATGTTTTTGTTTGACCTGGTGTCGTTGGTATTGTTGTTAGTTCAGTTGTTGGAGGATATAGCGACTGGTTTTGTGTTTGATTCGTTGGTGCTGCATTTAATAATCGCTCTGGCGTTGGACTTTCCACATTGTTTGCAACACTAAATGAAATTGCAATTTTTTTAATTTTTATTTTTATTTTTTATTTTTTTTTTTTTTTTCAATATTTGCATATGATTTTATTTTAATTCTTTTTATGCATTATTTGCTTACCCTTTTGCAAAAAGGAAGTAAATTAAAACAAAGTATGCCAACATGACCACAAATATCAAGCTACCAATGAGAATAGCGTGACGTTTTGTGATGAAAAATCCGTCCGGTTGATTTGATACGATGTACTTTTGGCCGTTTTTTCTCTTCAATTGGCCACCTATATGCAATACCAAAGAGAAGAAAAACAATAAAAAAAAAATCATAAAAAAATCCTTATCACTCAATGTTTCCATCAATTAATTGTTGTGCGTGTGTGTGTCGTAAATTAAAATGGAAAATATGATAACAATAAACCATAACACAATAATGAGGTGGATCAAACGCAAGCGACACGATCGAATTATCAGTTGAAATTATAAATGTATCATGCAAACCAATTAAGAATACGGCTAGTTGAGTAATTTATATGTAAGGGAAAAAAAAAAAGAATATATTGATCAAACTCGGGAAAAAAACAAAGAGATGTTAGAGAGATAGGAATTGATAAAGAGAGAGAATAAAAGGGACCCCAGGTCTCTTGCATGTGAAAGACACACAAGAAAGGAAGAGAAGGAAAAACTAAGAAAAGGAGATCAAGACAGAAAAAATGAGAAAGAGAGAGAGAGGGGGGGAGAGATAGAAAGAGCGCCGGAGATAAAGAGAGAAAGATCCAAAGATACAGCCGAACACAAGAAAAATGTAACTGTAAGAACGTTAAGAAAGAATCGTTGACATTCTTCTTGTTTTATCATAATTTGGAATGTGTAGATAAATTCGCATTATAGTTTAAGAAAACCGCATCCATTTGAGATGCAAGCAATGAGTTCTGTTTAGATTGTAAGCGATATTTGTATGAAGTGCGGCATTTTGGTGCACATTTAATCAATAAATTAATTTATCGTTGCATTCTACACTTGAATTTCAAATGCATGTAAATTGATTCGTCTAGTAATTCAAACGATGACGACAATTGATATCACATATCTTATCGCATACCATGGAAAAGTTTTTCGATTAATTGGAATGCCACAACACAGAATTACAATATAAAATGAAAACCTTTTCTCATGAAAGTGCACCATGATCGAAGCGATTTTGTGATTTACAAGCAAATAGCACCGATGCCAATGCGAGACAAAAAAGAAAACCGCAATCACTTTTAAAGTAAGTAGAACATTGTTTGCGTTTTTTTTTTTCTTTTTCTTTTTTTTTTTTTTTTGTTTTATCTTGTATTCCACCCATCGAACCCGCACAAATGTGAACCAAATAAATATACTCGATGATGAGATTTAAATTGAATTAAATGCAATTATGTCTGTGTGTTAACGCTTGTAAATTAAATGTGCAATTGTTTGACCCATCTAAATTTTATTCTCTCCATTTCAATGGTACTCTTCAGTTTTCAACAACAACAAAAAAACGCAACTCTCTCTATTTTTCAACGTCACTTTTCAATTCACAATTCGATACGATGGCATGATTTCTGAAATTCCATCGATAATTGGTTTTTCTACCATTTTTTCTTTCATTTTTTCTTTCATTTTCATTTCAACATGCTATTGACATGTGTAAATACATGTTGTAATGATGAAAATTCGAGAGAGAAAGAGAGAAAAAAAAAATCTTGCTCACCAAACTAGAATCAATTGAATCGTCTCTGATGCACGTCAACGAGATTTAAACAATTATTAAAACGCTTACTTTTTTTTTTTTATATTGTGTTGAATGGAATTTACAGCAGGCTGATGATAATGTTGATCGCAAACTGATTTCAAACGCAAAATATTTCAACATTTTATACGGTGAATATATAAAAAAAAAAAAAAAAAAAATAGAAAGACCAAACCGTCTGAAATGAACCGGTTCCAATCAATATAAACTGAACATTCTTTCACCGATATCTTTTATTATTATCGTCAACACTCAAATGCAGGGGGACAATCAACATTGAAAAATAAAAGCGGTTTTTAATTTGCAATAATTTCAATGCGTAAATAATATGTTGTTCTTTCGACAGTGAACAAGATAGTTGCAAAAAAAAAAAAAAATGTTTATTCTTCATTTTCAAAATGTATGAGAAATAAAACATTCGAGTCAGAAAACCAAAATCGACTGCAAAAGTTCAAGTGAAAAAAAAGGTAAAGTTACCAGTGACCACTGAATATGCATAAATAAATTGAGAGGTGACATTCCAAGACATTTTGAATGTTTTTTAATAGTTTCCAATAATATTTCAAATATTTTTCATAATTTTCAATCTTTGAATTGATCCAATTGTGATTAACCCACAGCTGAAATGTTTTCACACTCATTTAACAATTTTCATAGAAATTTTACAATTTTCGTAAAAATACAATAATTTTTTTCACACATATGTATTTTCTATTATTTACTATTGCATTCTTATCACTTTCAATCTCATTTACATTATGTGATTTAAAATTACATTCTACACTGTATTAGCGAAAATCAATCATTTCACTAGAATAAATTTTACATGTTAATCAACACAATTTAACATTTCTGAGTTGAATAAATCTAAGAAATGATCAATCCAATTTCAAATTTCACGTGCTTGGTGTACAAAACAAAATCTTATTCAATTTTGCAGTGAAATGCAAAAAAACAAGAGAGAGAAAGAGACAGACAGAGAGAGAGAAAAAGAGAGAGAGAGAGAGAGAGAGAGAGAGAGAAAGAGAAAGAAAGAAAGAAATAAAGGGAGAGGGAAAGAGCGAGAAAGAAAGGGAGAGAGAGCGAGATGTGCTTTTACAAGCAAAATTTCTTAGCAGAAAAATACTAAAAACCATCTCTTTCATTGGAATATGCAAAATAAACAACAGTAAAAACATTCCGTGTTTCCTAAATATTTCATTTGAATCAGGTAATTTGATACCAAAACCATCATTTTTCGTGAAGCATCCAATGTTGAATCATTCAATTTCAATATATCGCGATATAAACACACAGTAGTTCTTAAATTAGCGTATTTCTCTAATCGAATTGAGTCGTTGACCCAGAAAAAAAAAAAAAAATGAAATGTTGAAAAAGAATGAAAAATCAAATAAAATAGTGAATTACATGAAATATATACGAAAATGAAATTCAAAACAAAATTGTTTTTATTTTTTCGAGAATGTAAACAGTTTTTAGTCTAGCATTTATTGTGTGTTTGTGTATCATGGTTTGCGATTGGATTGTTAATTTGCATAATAAAAAGAAATGATAAAAGTCGTTAATAAATGTGATAAATACGGCCGACATGATCTGAGCGAATGAGAATTTATTGAAATGTACTGCGGCCAAAAACACATGCGCTTAATAAAGAAGTGTTGAAAATGATCATTAAAATTCGTTCAGCATTGATGAATCGATAAAAAGCCATTAAATTGGCGGTTGTAATTTAAATGATTTGAATCTTCACAAGATCGAACTGTTTTTTCCATTTCTTTTTTTTTTTGTTTTTTTTTTTTTTTGTTTTTTTTCGCGTGCAATCAATGTTTGGCACTCATTACAAATAGAATTGTTAATGGGGTGTAACAAGCATTCATTTTGTATTTTTCACTAAACACCAAATTAAATAACATTATCAATTGAGCTATCGACATTTGTTTCGCCCATTAAAACCGTTGGTGTATATGTAACGATCATGTTTTTGCATTTAATATTGCAAACTTGTATATCCCGAGTTGTTCATTAAAGTTGGTTGAAAATTGAAATGGTTGACAAAATTGAAATCCCGATTATGTTTGCATTTATAAAATTGGCCTAAGACGATAGCCTCAACAGCAGCTGCCTACAGCTTGTTTCGATTTTGCAAATGATGCAATTTTACGAAGAAAAAAAAAAATGACAAAATTCAATGTTAAACATGCAAGTGAATTTAAAAATGTGTTCACACTGTACGAAATGTATTTAAAAATGTGTTTATGTTTCATTTTCATTTAAATTTTCTTTTTTTCTTATGTTTTACGCCTTTCAATCCATTTCCTAGATACATAACATTACGCACATTAAGAATTAATAGCAAACGATGATGTCAAAGCCTATTTAAATAATTGTTGCGCATTGAGCAAACATTTTTATGCAAAGGCGATGACAATTTTTTTTTTTGCTTTTTATTTTTTGTTTTTGTTTTTTTTTTTTTCAAAACATCATTTTTAATTCACATTAGTGTGTATATATATTTTGATTCGATTTCATTGTTGGTGGAATTGGGTCATAGAAACAGAATATCCCAAGCAATCCAAATGTATTTTATTTCTTTTGGTATCTCGTTGAATCTATCATTTGACAGAATGAACGTAGTTCGTTCATTTTTCAAAATAATTTCGATAGTATCATTTGCGTCGTGAATTTTGTTTTAAATCGCATAATTTTTTTTTTTCATCTTTTTTCATTCTTTCATTCGTCTATGTTTCCTTATACACTTTTCAATTCATAGTGGTCAAATGCAATTTTTTTTTTTTATTAAATTAGCCTCATGTTGTCGGTACTGTGTTTGGCAGCTGTCACCAAACAAAATACATCCTACACTAGAGATCTGGTTTGTTGATCACATAATATATATGAATATGTGTAGATTGTTTAACATTTATTCTTGAAAGTGTTAGAGATATGCATCACTTATTGTTGGCTGTATAATTTCGAAATTGAAACATTCATTACAAAACTGTGTATTGATTTTGCGTATTAATTTTATTTAACGACTAATAAAAAGTAAATTAGAAATTTGTTTTTTTTTTTTTTTTTTTTTGTTTAATGACCCTTCGCTGAAATGGGTACACACACTTGGGCCTATTATCATTAGCATCGCTTTTGTTGTTGTGGTTTAAATGGTACCGAATGTCAGCTCGATCAACAGCAACGATATGACAAAAATGAAAATGAGAGAAAATTGAAAGAAACTTTTATTTATATTCACATTTTACATGTCAAATTAGACTACAGACATCATTAATATTACGAGATGAAAGTCAAGCTCTTATTTCAATGGGCCGCTTTGTTCAATCATTTTTTTGACGCGTGTTAAAGTGCGTCGTTACCAAATTATTCAATGGCAAATGCAAACATATTGGACAGTTTCATTGCTTGAATTTTACGCTAATATTTGGGCGTTGATTTGACGCGACAAGGCAAATTGAGTTTTTTTTTTTTCATTCCTTTTTATTTTAAGTTCATAATTAGATTAATTGAAGTGACAACACTGATTATGTTGACTTTTCAATATATGGCCAAAATAGTGATTGCAATACAATTTAGTTTTGGAGTCAGTCTTTAAATGGTCATCACATTGCGGATTTATATTTCATACGCAAAAATTCTTTTTTTTTTTTTGGTTTAAATATCACATTTTTGATGTTATTCAACATTTTGGTTGAACACAATTTTGCACATTAATTCAAGGAAAATTGACTAAATCTTTGTCATTGACAATTGATGTCAAATGAAATGTAAATCTGTTGAAAAAAAAAAGATAATAAAAATCGGAAATCTTTGAACAGAACTAGAAGCCAAGATTATCTGTCTTTGGATCAATGCCTTTTTTTTTCTCTTCTTACCAAAAGCAGACTTTGGTGACAATAGGGAAAAGTAACACGTTGCCCATTTCAACGAAAAATTTACAAAATACAACAAGGCAGTTTCATTTGCGTGGGTAAGCTTGTTTATTCTAACATATACAGTCATCATACGATATATGTGACGATGTGCAGAGCACCATACAACAACAACAACAACAACAACAACAACAACAACAAAAAAACATCATAATGAAATTCACTACTACGTAGTGCGTATTGTCATTTGTACGGCAATCGACAAAATAACAAAATCAACGGTTTTATCGAAACACATTTTTGTTATGCATATGCGAGCTAACAACCAACCATTTGCATCATAATTGATATTGAGAATGAGACAGAGAGTAAACAATAAAATGAGTATTATTGATTCGCTTTTATATTGGCTATTGTATTACTATATTGTTCAAAGTATGAGGCATGGGTGGATGGGCACCATCACCTTCGTTTTTCTATGAACTTTATACAATTTTACTATTTTCTATTCTTTCTTTATGTCTCTTACTCTTTCTCTCGATTTTTTTCTCTTTTCTTTTTTTTTTCTCTTTTTTTTTTGCTCTTTCGATCTTTCGCATTCTCAGACTCACATTCGATCTATATCTGTCTTTCTCTTTTTCTCTTAAAGAAATTCTCTTTGTTTTTCGCTCTCTCGCTCTCCTTATCTTAATCTTTATTCCTTTCTCCTTCTCTCCATGTCTTTTTCAGTTTCTCGAGAACCATTGATTTGCTCGGAATAGAACTTACACACACACATAAGGAAAATAAAATCGCACTTAAAGACCAAACATTGTTATCGTTCCGATAAACTGAACTACAGTTCAAACGAATGTATATTCAAATATTCGCTAAAAATAGATGCCTTGATGCAAGTTGCATTAAATAATGTACGAACTGAAACAAACAGCAACAACAATAACAACAACAAAAAAAGAGCCCAACAACAAATAAATTTGCAAGAGTGCGTCTTATTTCGCACGTTACATTTGCTTTGCTTTGAATCGCTTGGAAATTTCAAGCGAGCCTGTTGATTTGAATGAATCGATCAAAATGCAAATGTGCCGCCTCGTTGCGGTATAGATTAACATTGTTAAAACTATCATAATTTGATAGAATAATTAAATGACTAATAAAAAGTTTGTTGAATGTGTTTCTTCTTTCTTTTTTATTTTATTTTATTTTATTTATTTTTTATTGAATTTTTGCATGATTCGCATATCAAATGCGATTTGACGTGAGTATGTCTAGTAAAATGCTAATGTAAATGGAATCATTATCTAGCATTTGTTTAGAATTCATTTCGATTGTGCTCACACGTGGTGTAAATTGGTAAATATGATAAAAAAAAAAAGCCAAAAATATATTCAAATGAAAAAAAAAAAAACACACACAAAAATAACTAGAAGATTGACATGAAATAATATGCTAATTTGGATAAAGTTTACCTCTCAACCGAATCAAAATTCCATTTGCAGCATTTTGAGTGAGGTAATCATTCATCGGAAGAAAATTATTTCAAAATATTTGCGCATTCAATTTGCATGGTTCTAACAGTTTCAATTTACTGTGCTCATATAAATTGCACAAACAGTCAATCGTCATAATTTTTTCGTGTTTAATTATGCCTCGCACTATGAATTGGTTAATGTAAATAGTACAAAGTAATTGATGTTTAATTATTAAATGTTTGCATTTCAGTTTTTGTCTCAAATCATTTGTTTAACTTTTCATAGTTCTTTGAAGTTGAAACGCCCATCAATAACAATCGATTATTACCTCATGGCTCACGGAAATAAATTAATGTTTACGGGCGCACTTTGCGCCAAACACCAATTGACATTCATTGCGTTTTTTCTTCGAGAAGATAATAAAAACAAAAATATCGACGATTGCGTCACTGGTTTTCCTCAAATGGGTTACTGAGTTTTTTTGTGTGTGTGTGTGTGAGAGAGAGAGAGAGAGAGAGAGAGAGAGAAAATCAATATTCAAGTATAATCGTTGAAAATAGAGCTGAAATCTTTGGGACACAAAAATGTGTCAAAGAGAAGAAGAAGAAGAAGAAGAAGAAGAAAAAATCAATCTGTGCCTATTCTGACAGCACAACAAAATGCAGACGCATGAAATGAGAAACAAAAACGAAAGAAAACATGCTAAACACAAAACAAAACCAAAAAACAATTTTCAAAAAGCCGGTCGATGTGTTCATTAGATAGGCTCGTCGCATATTTTATCGCATAGTTTGTAGTCTATGATTGAAATGAGTCTTTAACATATTCAAAAGTCTGTCTTTAAAACATGATTGAGAGTAAGAGTGTGACGGAAGACAGAGCGAGACATCGAATTGAAAGAGAATGAAATCAATGAAACAAAAATAAAGTATGAGAACGAGTGAAAAAAATGCGTCTCTTTGTCACATTGACATGAATAACTAGACAAATTTATGAAGATGCATATGTTGTAATATTGATCATCAACGCTTTGATAGCCGTGCAAATTGCATGAATGAATGAATGAATGAATGACATCACAAGCAATAATTTCAATGGAAATTGGACAAAAATATGCGAATGTTTATTAACGAAAATATATTTATGCACATTATAAATGCTTTAAAGATGTGAAAAAATGAGTTTTATACCGAACAAAAATGAGTTCTAATATGATTATATATTTTTATCCACATTTGAATGAATCATTCTTTGCATATTTCCAAAAATAAAAATCAAATGTTGTGATTATTGAATGTTTTTCTCCCGTTAACTTTGCACCTAATGCAATCGAGAAACGGATTGATAAATATCAGTTGGTGAGTAAGTTGTTTGTGTGAAAAATCAGAAGAAAAAAAAAAAACAAAAACAAAATGCTTTGGACGATATTAATCCGAACTAAATATATATGTGAAATAAATTAAATGAGTGATTTGTGCGCGCATGCAGAAGAAATCATAAAAAAAAAAGTCCCGAGACGAAAATGAAAATATTAAAAGAAATCACATCATCATCTATACATATGTTTAACATCCGATTATGTGAAGAATAATATTTCAATTTTAAATGTGTTCAAAGTGGTAAAAACATGTTTACGCATAGAATTGAAAAGTGAAATAACAAATGCACTCGTGCAAAAATGAAAAGAAGCGAAACAAAATTGCATGTTTTTACAGTCTATATCGCCAAGCTGGCAAACATCTAATAAATATGAATATGTTTTGTTTTTGCTTTCACACCAATCATACCTTCGTCATAACTCAGCACTGTATCCGCTAGAATAATGTATAATCCATGGAATGGTTACATGAAATCGAAAATGATTTGTGTGGGTGGATTGGGACAAAAAAAATTGGGTTTTTTTCATTTTTTTTTTTTTTTTGTTTTGTTTTGTTTTGTTTTATGATTTGGAATCATAAGGAATAGGTTGAAAAAATCATGTTAAATTTAAAAAAAATCTATTAGTTAGTTCGAAAAAATAAACAATAAAATTTTCAAAATTGCCACCTAAAATCTATGCATATAATTTGAACGGAAATTTAAATACATTATAAGCTATCTGAATGACAAATGATTAATGAGAATAAATAATTAATTGAAATGAATTGATTATTGGGGAAAAATGTATGCCGATTGTGGTGGATGATCAAAGAAATATAATAAATTTGTTGAATCGCAAAGAAAAAAACAAAGAAGAAAAACACAACGAAAAAAGAAAATAAAAAACTGCGACACAATGAATACAAATGATAATAGATTGTTGCCTTTCTCCATAATCAATCGTCGTTGTTGTCCTATTTCGCAAATTTTAATAGCATTTCGCAGCTATTGGTCATGAATGAATTGAAAAAGTCTTGACATTTATGAGGTTGACATTCAAGTCCTTCATTTTAATGCACACAAGCGGCAAACGTGTTCTTAATCGCGTCGTTGAAAGCGCGTTTTAATTGAAAGTTCGCACCCGATATGACAGCGAAGAAAAAAAAAAACAAAAACAAAAAAAATAGAATAAAAAATAAAAAACAAAACACCGAACAAAGAAAAATCAAAGTGGAGAAACTCGCATAATGCGATGATAATTATATCCCATGTACCAGATATCCGCGTAAACAAGATCGATTGTTCATTTAAATCATTTGCATTCAGTCGCTTGTTGTGAAGGGAGAATTTCAAACAAATGGACAGAATCTTGAAGAAGCAAGAAAAAAACATTTATGCTAAGGAGATGAAATGCATTTTTTTCGATCGTTCGTTCGTTTATTCGGTCCATCGATAGCAACACGAGCAAGTGTTAAATGGAGCGTGAATTGGAATTATATATAAATAAAGTGGAATGCGTGATTTCAGATTGAAAAAAAACACACACACACAGAGAGAGAGAGAGAGAGAGAGAGAGAGAGAGAGAAAGAGAAAAAGAGAAAGAAGAAAAGAGAGAGAGAGAAAGAGAAAGATAGAGATAGAGAGAAACCCAACGATAGGAATTGATGCATGATAAAATGCTAACGGAAAAAATGACATCAGCTCCAATTAAATGTGGTAACTGTAGATACGGACGAACATCGCAAGGAAAATCAATCGATAATCCAATGCAGATTTTGCATTGTCAATGTGAAGCCAAGCAGTTTTCGTATATAAACAATTCCACGAATGAAAGCGCAAAATGAAAAAAAAAAACCATGAATAATGAGAAACTTTTTTATGGAATCGACGCAAACAGAGCTCATGGTCGGAATTATTCACCCGTTAGCATTTGAACCAGTTGTAATTGTTTACACACTTGTATATTAAGTACTTATCTCTTTATTTGTTTGCTATTGGGAAACAGAAACTTGGGCGATAGTTGAAAAAAAAACACGTATTGCAATTCCAGCGAAAAAAAAAAATTAAACCAGAGTCAAAACAATCTTCAATTACTCATCATTTTTTTTTTTTTTTTTGCCTGATAAATATGCTCAATGATATTTACACAGAATGTGAAGTGATATGTAAATTAACACATTCCCCCAAAATAGCCAATGAAACAATGAATAAACATTTAAGTCAGCGATATTTGTCAAATTTTATCAAGCAAAATTGTAATTGATAACCGCTTTTGGCGTCTATGGTGACACTGCTTTTTTTTTTTGCTTTGTCTTTCTCTTTCTTCCAGGAATTTTTCTCCTTTTTACATTTTCATTTCAATTTCATTTTCATTTTCATTTTCATTGTAAACATTGTAGCGAACAAGCTTTTAAAACGCATTGTAAATGGAAGAAATATTGATATTTGTCGCCATGCGATGATATGTACGAAAATGAATTTTTTCAATGAAAATAACAAATACAATGTACGACACCAATAATTAATATTTAATTGTGGTCTTGTGAGTGATTTTTATGAATTAACTTTAAATTGTTGCAGAAAAAACGTTGGAATTCTTAAACCACCGAAGGAAATGGATATAATATTTTCAAAATGATTTAGTGATTTAGAATTGCAATAAAAGAACTTAAACTACCAACTTAGTTCTGAGGAAATAATTTGTTGATATAAGATTGTGGATGAGAGAGTGAAAGAGAGAGAGAGAGAGAGAGAGAGAGAGAGAGAGAGAGAGAGAGAGAGAGAGAGAGAGAGAGAGAGAGGGAGAGAGAGAGAGTGAAGGGAAGAGGGATTGAAAGAGAAAAAAAAATGTTTAGCCTGTTTTGTCAAATTTGTTTCGTATGCGAGGCGTCTAGAAACTCTGTCGAGAATGAACAACGTTGCGCATTGTGTTATATGAACCGTCAACAAAAACGAGCTAAATGGAAAAAATGATGTTATGAAAAGGAATGACATCATCAGCGTTGAGCTTATTTATTATTTTTTTTTTTTTTTTTTTTTTTTCATTTTCGTACGAAGAATCGCACACAACAAATGCCATTGATATGAACGTAACGTTCAATTTCATTTTCACAAAACGCTAAATACAAACGACACGATGTTCCAGGTTTAAATATTATATTCCAAGATTATATGGATGAATCAAATTATACCTGAGATAACGCATGGTATATGGATATAATTGATGACTCATGGACAATATTTATTTGCGAAAAAAATTCTTCAGTTAATAAATGAGTTTAATCTTCTTATTCTGTAGCCTCCCTGTGTGAGTATTTTTTTTTTTTTTTTAATTTTCAAATTAAAGATTAAAAATTGAAAAGAACATACGCTTCCTGGGCAACGACGCGATTTAATCCAGAATTTATCGTAAACCAATAGGTCTGAATTATTTTTTCCAAACAGACAAAGGCCATCACGAAAAAAAAATGGACAAACAGAAGAAAACGCGCCAAAAACTACGAAGAAACTGGCAAAAAAAATATATGGCAAAAAACTCCGACGAGAAAACAAAACAAAACAAAACAAAACAGAAAAAAAAAACGAAACATGGAATTAAGCCTCAACACATGGTTAACATATGAGACATTGAGTGGCGCTCGTGATCTTGAAATTTCTATTAAGACTATTTATTATGGATTTTGTATCTTTTTTTTTTTTTTTACCTTCGTTAATGTATCCTCCGTCCATGGTGATTGAAATAAATTGATCTTCAGTGATTCGTATGGTATGTCTAGTTTGGGTTGCGGTTGCTGCTACTACTGCCGCTGCCGCTAGCTGTTGTACGGTTGTAAATTGATTAAATCTTTCGCTTTAATGAATCAACTGAAGCACGCACACCATTTGCATGCGTTTTAAATTTGTTTTCACGAAAATTACACTTTTTATCAATAAATGACAAACAAACAAAAAAAATACGTTTTCATTTATCTTATGGATTTAATTGTTTATATTTCGGCTTTTAATCGTTTCGATTTATTTTCGTTGTGTGTTTGTGTGTGTTTTATATTGTATATGATTCATTGACACTTTATTCAATTAAATGAACTATCGATTTATTGTTTTTGTCAAAGCATAGCAACCAAAAAAAATCATTTATTTTCATTGTTATTTATTGGCAAACGGAAGATGTTAAGTAGGAGTGTCACATGCTTTCAATAAACTATACAGCTTGTATCATTTAGTATTCGCAACGATCGATTTCGCCTGTAAAGAAAACAAAATGAAATAGTTAAAATAACGAATTAATTATCAAAAAAACAAACAAAAAACAGAAGAAAAGAAATTATCAATTAAGAAAAGGTCTTTTTTGGTGACGCTAAAATCAATTTCAGTGTTATTTTTGGCTTGAAATTTCGTCATACATTTCTTCTTCTTCTTTTTTTTTTCTTATTTGCTTATGTTGAAGGTCAACGAATCTAAATGAATTCATGTGTATTTGCGATTTGTGCATCTCATAAAAGTGAAAAAAAAGAAAAATTCTCGCAAAAAATCACACAAACAATCTTATCTAACTTGTCGCGTAACATTATGAATAATAAAAGACAGAATGTGAATCGTATTCGATATGTTTGATTGATCGAATCATTCAATATTTTTGTTTCACAAAAACAGCTGACTTTTGGCTAATATTTGTTACACACAAACACGCACACACACATTAGTTTTTCCCGCTTGACATAGTGAATTATAATATTGAGATATTTTAAATAAATACAACAGTGTCCTATTAAAGCGTCATTTTATATAAATCAAATTGAATGAAACCTCACAAACAGTGTGTGGCATCATCCACATTGTGGCATGTAGTCAAAATGATTTCGACTGCTCATCTTCGTTGCTTTTTTCTCTCTTCTTCTTCTTCTTAATTCATTTTTGTTTCTTGCTCCTCTTTTCACTTTTCGTCTGATTACTTTTCATCGTTTTTCATTTTTCTATTTTTTCGTGTTCAACAATTTTTTTTTCTCTCTCTCTCTCTCTCTTTTTCGTTTTTTATACTTCTCACATTGTTGTGTTTATTTGAATGTGTTATTTTTAGTATTCATGCGAATAATATTCATACATATGCCGTATTTAGTTCCAAATGTAAGTAAATTTAGAAATGGCATCGATTTTTGCGCTCAATACGAAAAACTTGTGCCAGATGAGGATAATATGATATGTTCCGAGAACGATTACCCAATGTGTCAAATTCAGTGAAATAAGATGAATAACGATCTCGTTATTACTGTTTCCGATGAACGTTTTTTTTTTTTTTTCTTTCTCGACAATTTTCGTTGTGTGTTTATTTTTATTCTTCATTTCGAAATAGAATTTTTCAAGTATATCAATGTTTGTGATTAATTGTTTCATGCAGTTCACATTTGAATTGTGATTAAAAAAGTCGTAAAAATTACTTTTTTTTTTTTTTTATTTGTCTGTTCCATTCTGCTAGAATATTAAAGATACTATTTCTTTTTATTATATGATGACCTAAGCACTTTCAACCTTGTTCATTGACTATTTTCTGTATTTAGAGCATGAGGAAAGTTGCAAAATGATTTGGTATTGAAAATTTAAAAAGTTCATTCTGGTTTCTTCTTTTTTCTCTCTCTTTTTTTTCGTTTCGCGCATTTAAATCAGAAAATCTGAGAAAAGAAAAACTGTGATGTAAGCACCGTTTATAAGGTATTTTTATTCTTTTTTTTTTATTTTCAATTTTTTTTTTTTTTTTTTTTAATTTTTTTTTTTTTTTTCTTTTTTTCAACCAAACAAAATTTAGTGACAGCGATGATATCATGTGGTCACTGAAAATTTATTTCTTTAAAATTGTGATGGACAGCAATCCAAATGAAAAACAAAGTGTCAACATTTTATTGAAATAAGATGAGATGAGATGAGATAACCAAATAAATTGTAATAAATGTGCTTTCGTTTGAAAATACCAAAATGAATAGCAGGACAATTTATTGAATGATCGACGAGGTGGATATAATGAGTTTTGCAAAAGCAAAAAATATGTTAGAAGAACATTTTTAAACTCCTTGAAAAATATTTATTTGTTTATTTGTTTTCAAATATTTAAATGATTCACACATCTGGCAATGCAATCATATTTTTTTACTTTTTGCAATGCCAAATCATTTGATTGTGGTTTCTTTTCTTGTTTCTGTCGTCATCTCAAAAGAATAAATGCATAAATTGGAAAGTAAGAATTAAAATAAAAGAAGAAAAAAACAAAACAAGAATTGTAAATTCAATTAATGTACAAATGCTTGAACAAACCCAAATAGCAATTTGTTGTGTTAAAAAGTGCATCGAGCACGAAAACACAAAAAAAAAAAACAAAACAAAACAAAACAAAACAAAAAAGACTTGTGTACACTTCAAGTGTTGTCGCACTTGCCTATTTGTTTGAAGCGGCCATTAGTTTTAATGGGAAAGTAATCTGTTTTCAATTTTAAAGCCGTAAGCAAAACGAATTAATTTTTCTTTCGTCTTCGTATTTATTACATACCCTCGCACAGCAAGCATTTCAAGTTGATTGCAATTTTTGTTTTTCTGTTCGCTATATTTTTTTTTTTCTGTTTCTTTCGTCCATTCGTTTGGAAATTAGTCATTATAACGCAAATGTAACCACTTGAAAGTTTTTAAACGTATTGATTTCGATATAGTAAATGCACTTTCCTTGAGCTGTTCTCATTAATCATACTTTTCGGAGTGCTATTTGATCAATTCATTTTTTATTTGATGAATAACAATGGATGTTATTGCGCCCACTGGTCATTTAATGAAAGAGTGAAAATTTTATGCCTTGTAGGCGAATAAATAACAAAAAGAAACTGCCATTTTTAAATGATGCTAAATATAAGACAAATTAACTTTTTAGAATCGATTTACAATTTTGCATTTTGCATAACAAATGAAAATGATTCACTTGAAATGAATGGTCATTTATTTTCATTTTGATTTTATACAAATTGATTGGTTGCACATTCATTCATGTGATTGCTCGTGTGTGCATACATTTCATTGAGCAAACATTTGTTAGATAAGAATATATGGCACAAGGCAATTTACCCTTGGTGGTAATTTCCACAGTTGAGCTTGACAAAACTAAATTACATGTATCGAATATTCATCAATTTTCCTTTTGTTTTCTTCTGAAGGCTCATACAGCGTATCTGTTACAAATGTATTGTGTCAACCGATAATATCGATTAATGAAACAATTTTTTTTATAACTTTGACTTGATTCAAGTTGATTTTCAAATTTTGATATCATTGTTCTATTTTAATATTATATTATTATGCTACTGGGCACAAATTTTCATATTTCTATACCGATCACAGTCAATTCAAAAAACGCATAATTTATCTTGTTTGATTCGGATCGGTCGGTCGGTGGTGTCATTTTAAATACACCAGTCGATTATTCGTATTTGTGTGGTCATCCATACACATCTGATTTTCATAGCGCAAGGTTTTTTTGTTTTTTTTTTTTTTTTTCTTTTCTTATTTGAAATTTGCCAATCAAAATATAACATATTTTGAATTGGTTCCGTTGATTTATGTATATTTTGTGACCCGTTTCAATTATTCACAATTAATATCGTTACATTTGATTGAGCCAAGATACGTAAATTGGCGCCAAATGAAAGGCTATTTAAAAAAATTGAATGAAAAAAACAAAAATAAAAACAAAAACAAATCAATAGTATTCGCCGTTGGAAAAATTTTAAATGTGCTTACACCGACGTAACGCACATTAAGCGATAACCAATATTGCCAGAGTAAGAGTCAGAATGAACGAGAGAGAAAGTTCGTAAGAGTGAGTAAGTGATAGAGATTGATAGATAGAACGTGATAGAGAGCTAGAGAAAGGGAGAAAGTGAGTGAGGAAGGGAGAGAGTGAATGAGGGCGAGACAGAGTGAGAACAGCGAAATAGAGAGTGATAGACAACGAAAGAGTAAGAGAGAGAGAGAGAGAGAGAGAGAGAGAGAGAGAGAGAGAGCGAGAAAGCGAGAAAGCGAGAAAGAGAGATAGAGAGTGAAAAAGAAGTAGAAAGACTTAAAGCTAAAAAGAAATAGAGACAAAAAATAGACTTTTAATGATTCACAAAAATAGGGTTAGCACGGCAAATGTTTTGATTTACACAATGATAAGTAAGCTTACGAAAAAAAATCGGTGATAACTGTAAACACGATGAAAAAAAAAGTGAAAACGCATTGAGTCAATAAGACACTTATAATTGTACAAACAAAAGTGATTTATGAAATGAATGTTGATTTTTCAAGTATTTTCTTATAGAAAATAAATCTGATGCATAAATGCAATCTCAAATTTCATTGTAAAATTTCTTATCAGAAATTACGTAAAAACTAAAAAAAAAAACATGAAAGAAAACAATGAGTCCACTGTTTCATTCACTGCTGTGTACGGTTACCGTTCTTTGATACATTTGCGGTGTTTTATCGTTATTATTAGTGATTGTGTCATCACACATAGCTGTGCAATGTGTAAACAATCTTCAATAAAACCGGATAAGGTGATGCTATTCGCTTTATATTTGTATGGTTTTCATCCATAATCTAAATTACTCAGTATGGTTGGCGATAATTAAACAAGTTAGTAACATAGTTTGTGCGATGAGAAAATATTTATTCAATGCTGAATATGTGTGTACGGCAATGGTTTATTACTATTTGTTCGTATGTGTGTACACGAGCGCGCATGATAAATGAATAATCCGCACATTGAATCATAAGATAAGATGATTGGTTGTATTTGTACGAATCATAAATTCAAAAACCACCTGTGATTCAATGTTATTTCCCTTTTATCATTTCATATTCATATTCATCATTTGCTCATTTTATTACCAAAATTATTGCCATTCGTTGACATTTTAATTCGAATGACACATTCCATTACACGTTCTGATGAGTAATTGAATGTATCGAATTCATTATAATCGTTGGCTTTGATGACGACATAAACAGTATGACAAATATAGAATGTAAACAATATTGTTAAGTGTCATCGCATCTTGATGAGTTAAATGATTTGGATTTCAGTCGGTATCCTATGAACGGAAACAATAACCACTAAATATATATCATTATTATGTAATCCTCTCGACACATTGACACACATATTTTTGATGTGCGTTCAAATTCGAAGATTTATTGAAAAATATGCTTGATATAACTTATGTGAAAAATGACAAAATTTATGTGTGTGTAAGTGAAATTGACGAAGCAAAAAAAAAAAAAAAAAAAAATACCGAAAATATTTCATCGAATGAAACATACGCAAATTGGTAGAGAACAAAAGAAGAGGGCATATACACATAATTGGATCATATCCAAAAAGCACAAAAAAAAAAAAAAGAAAAAGAATTATTGCAAAAGTGTGAATTGAAGGCTAGCGAATGTGTGTGACGTCGAAAAAGAGAGAAGAAGAAAAAAAATTAGCGGAAAAGAATGTTGCGAGAAGCTCATCGAGAACAACGCTATACCGTCCAAATAGAAAAAAAAATGTGGGCCATCGTTTTATATTGGTATAATAAATGATCAAAGGCATAAACCCGACGACTACACATTGTTATGTAATGTAACTGTGTCGCATTGGCATTAAATTTTATTTTTTTTTTTCACCGAAAATTTAGTGAAGATGAAAAAAAAAAAATGGCCACGATGAAACTGCTGTCAATTTTGTTAGTTAACGATAGAACCAAAACAAAACTGTAGCTGTTTTAATAGCTTCTATAGCAACATATTTACTTTGTATAAAGTGCAGTGAATGTTTTATCAATTCAAGATTAGCCAAAGTGATTGTACTTCGTTTTTTTTTTTTTTTTTTTTTTTTCTTCATTCAGGAGACACACCGAAAAACAACAAAAAAATTGGATCGAGTGAACGTATCTTCAACAAGTGAACACTGAACATTCTCGCAAATGAAATTGTTGTTTTACATTATCGGTCGACAGTATCATCGCGACAACTGACACAGAATTTTATGTGTTGCCCCGTCGGTGTTGAGCTCACATGCGAGCTTGCGCGACTAAGCGCACACGCATTAAATCGTTTTCATTCCGCGATCGATCATAATCATAGTAATCATATCTATAATGTATTTTTAAATGTTCGATCATAATGCGATATAAAACAATATAATCGTATACACTTGGCAAATAACAAATTCATATGATTACATGTGACACTAACATTGCAACGTGTATATGCATGGTGCAATCAACGTGACTGAAAATCAAGCTTGATTTATTTAGCTGGAAATGAAAGGCAAAATGCATCACATTGCTAATAATTTCATAGATAAATTATTAACAAAATGTTTAATGACCATTTTTTCCCCATATGTTTTGTTTTGTTTTGTTTTTTTTTTTTTCTCTTTTGCTACTGGTTAAGTAGTGATGATTCATGAATCATATACAATCTGTCACAAAAATTATAATGTGATTCACGTTTATGTGCGGAAAGAAGAGGTTGATAATGTTTAAGGTGTTAAAAAAAAGTGGTCTTGATCGAGGACGAAATGACCCAGGTGTGCCGCGATAACTATTTAAAGCACCGCGGTAACAAAATGGATAGCATTACAAAATCTAATAAAATAAAGCAAACTCCACTAACCAAGTGACAAAAATGAAACAACTAAAATGAAAAAGAAAACCAAAAAACACAAAAAAAAAAAACAATGTTCAAGGGACGCTTAAAAATGCCAGCTAAGCAGAAAATTACCGCATAGAAATACGGTTACATTATACGTAAATTTGATGGTATTGTTGCTTGTCGTTCAATTATTTGTCTACTGTTTCAGTCCATGCACGTTTATTCCTAATTTAAAGTCGGTTTTTTCTTTCATTCCACCTTACCTCCCTTCTCTAACCGTCTCACTCATTTTGTGTGTGTGTGTGTGTGTGTGTGTTTCTTTTTTTCCGTTGTTTAAACATAAAACTCCTGAATGTTCTTAGGTGTTGTTGTCGCATTTACAATCATTCCCATTGATTATGATATATTCAAATGCAATCAACCATACCATGCAAATGAAATACCGAATAAATTCTCATTAATAAGCCAGTGAACCGCAACTAGTTTACAATTTAGTAATTTGACAAAGAATACTGACACAAATTTGAGAAAGTTTTTGGAAATCGAACATTTCTTCGGTATTTTTTTTTTTTTTTTTTTCACAAATTATTTCTTTTTGTTCTCTCGATTTGTTGACAAACGTATGTTGAAAAGAATGAAGGAAAAAAAAAAACAAAGGCAATTTCAAGTCAATTCTAAAAGTGAAGATCGGCAATTTCACGTCTTTTCTGAGTAAAAGTTTTTGTTAAAAATATTCGTCAAGAGGTAGAACATGATCTTTTTTTTTTTTTTTTTTTGATTTTCTCACTCTTTCGCTATCTCACTTTCATTGACCGAATTTCTATTCTAAATGAATTGTTATAGAATCTTTGTATACAAAAATGTATACTGAATTAAAAGCGAAAAAAAAATGTGGAAATATGGAAATGTGTAGCGATATAAATGGCCGCAAGTCATTGTTTGATTGTTAATGTTCCGAAAAAAAGAGAAGTGAACAACATAAATTGCATGAGTGCGGCAACTATGCAATTTGGTTACCGGAGAAAAACAAATGCCATGATGTATCTTAATTTGTTTTTTTTTTTTTTTTTTTTGTTTTTGTGTTCAAGATCTTGGACCGTGAAGCCGAAATTGCGGTTCATGCTAATTACAATGAACATTGAAAAATCAAGAAAAGAATGTCGAGATGAGAAACATCCCGAAAAATAACAATGATTAAAAATTCACGAAAGCCACAATCATAAACACATTTTCAATGATTGCACGATGATTTTACTTGATTGGTTCTAATAGCCATTGTGAACAGGTTTCATCTTTTTTTTTTTTTACTTTTTTTTTGTTTTTGTTTTTTTTGCTCTTTGTTTGCATAAAAACATTGTCCAGTGCATAACAGCCCAGACACGCATTTCTTTTGTTCGTTTCTCTTCAATATTCTTTTGATTCGATTGCAATGGTTTTGGCTTCGGTTTGTTTCAGATCGTTCGCAGGTTTTCTTCGTCTGTCTGTCGTTCCATTTGATTAAACTGATTGCGTTGCGAACGTTGCTGTTGTTGTTGTTGTTGTTTTTTTTTTTTCTTGTTATTTTCATTATTAATATTCGGTTATCGTCATTTAGCCATGCTGTGCACACGGCCAACACAAAATCACATACGAACCGATAAACATTTATCAAAATGTCAATATGTCCAAATTGTGCAATCGCAATCAATTATTGTAAAATGATCGTTCGGTTCGTCAACGGAACGGCAACGGAACCACATCATATTAGCATAGCAGAGTAATTGACAACCGTGTTTCTTATTTTCTTTTGATGTACGGCATTTTGTATTGTTGTTGTTTGCATTTTTGCGTTAATAATTCTCTCATGTGTTTCATGTTTTTAATAAGAACTTTTTCGTTCTGCGGAACAAAAAAAAAAAAAAAAGAAAAAGAAACGTGATATTCTATGATGGTAATCAAAAGGTTGCCGCTTAAAATGGATTGTGTGTGTTTTTTTGTTTTGTTTTTTATTTTTTTTTTTTTTTTTGCTGTAAAGAAAGTCATTATTGCCAAATTCTTGCCATCCCCATTAATGCATATTCATATGGTTTAAAGTTTGTCATGCGTTTGAAGCGACAATTAATAAACTGTTAACTACAACGCCAAATTTGTGTCGTAGTTCCATTAGGGACATATATACTGGACATACAATTTTGTTTTTTTTTTTTTTTCAACAAACATAAATTACAGTGTCAATTTTCAACGGTCATACAATATTTCAAGCGTGTTTTATTTTTTGGATTTGATTTCGTCACGCACTAACAAAAAAATATATTTTTTCTTTCATTTCAATTTTTATTCAAATTTACCTGTATATTTTGTGAGATAATAAATTTGAACTTGAAGACAGAATTCGATGGAAAATAAATTTTTTTCTTTTTTTTTTTTGGTTTAACACGATTACACGTTGACTTTATAATCGAATGAACACAACAATTTGCACATCCGCGTTTTTTTACTTCAACCTGATCAATATGAGTTGAACATACGTATTTTTTTTCTTCTTTCAAGCTTATGCATCGACAATTTACGTTTTTCAATCACAAATAATACCAAAATTTCTTTCTTTTTATTTTATTTTGTAAATTGCAATAGTTTTTCGTTATTGTTTTGTTACGGTAAACTCACACGACGCACACGATCTTTTATTTGATACGAGAGATGACGAAAAAAAAAAAGAAAAATAACACACATCGAACGCGCGCGCGAAATTCAAGTTGTTGCTGTGAATGTTCAAACCACACTATCCCAATGCTGAATAAATACAACGCTTGATTGTCATTTTACTTGCGATGAACTCGCCGTTTGTGTATATCGCGAGCTAACACTCTACACGTACATATACAATCCATACTATAATACAACTTTAGGCCGCTGAACATTTTACTGGAAAAATATGAAATGGAAAAAATTGATGAGAATCGAACTTTTATTTTTGTTTGGAAAATTCATTTCATTTGATTTTCGTTGAGATTTTGAATTTCAAAATGTAGTCATTTGGAAAAAAAAATATACGAAAATATTCCGTTTATATACATACATGAATGTGACGATGCCGCAAAGATTTACCGTTTCATTCGTTAGCACGCCGAAGCAACAGCACAGAGTCAATGGTTCAAAATACTCACTAATTCACAACATTACGAAAAAAAAAAAAAAAAAAAAAAACTAACACACATCGTGCGCATCGCGGCATGTTGAAAATACAATGCGCGACGTTATTTTAGCGTCGTAGCGGGCGAAACGGGCCACTGTAAGCAAAAAAAAAACCTAAAACTTTATACCAATAAATTTACCAATATTGTCTGCGTGCTACGACCGTTAGCCGCGCGTTTTTATTTTTCATGTGGTTTCATAGCAATTTTATAGAACTTTATCAATATTATGAAAGTGGAAATGATATAGAATATTCTTGTGTGTGGTTTGAATGTATGTGACGCGTTAAAAAGAGAAACAGCTGAATAGAAGAAATAGTGAAATGGAAAGATAGAGAGAAAGGGAGATCGAGAATATTACGTCTGTTCTAATTTCATAGACAATGCAATCGAATTCATTTCCATGTGGACACAACTATCAACACAACGTGCTTTAACTCGCTCTTTATTCATGTTTTATTTTTTTTATTCATGTTGAATAAAATACATGCATGAATTGACAAAGCACACGCACATGGGTGTCAATACGGAAACCATATGAAAATTGAAATTGATACTTGAAGCATTCATGAACCGAAACGGTCATTTGTTGTGTGAACGCGTGCACTTCGATTATGTTTGCAATGGGAAAGTAGCGAAGCGATCCAAAACTCGTGCATCGTACATTGAGAACAAAAAAAAAAACATAAAAAAGGTTAAACTTGTAACTGCAATTGCACAGTATGTAATGTTCTTGTCGCGTATTCTGGTTTTCGCTTTTTTGCAATTTTTTTAGTTCTTGTTCAAAAGGAAACGATGCCGCAAATTCATTGTACAACGCCAAGTATTCTTTTCTTTCAACTTTTTATTGTTTCTCTTTCATTTTAGTTATTATTTTTGCTGTCATCATCGTTATTTTCGTCGATTTGGAATTTTCTAGCTCCTTCTATGTATTCGCCAGTTTTATCAAATCGTTTGGCAACAAACAATTTTATTTTTTTTTTTTTTCATTTTCGTTATTATAATGTTGATGCCGTTATTCAATACAATTATGTGGTTTGCCTGCAAGAACTTTACAATAAATATATTTTCTATCCCATTTAATGGAACCCGTCAACGATCATTCATCGGTACTATGTTCTTTGTTTTCTTTTTTTTTTTTTTTGCGTCTCTTTTTATTTCAGAAACATAATCTTGCAAACTTGTAATTACTAATACCATATTTCAAGCTATTATATTGCCATGTACAATTTGTTGATGATGATGACAAGAAAACCCTAGGATAATAATGATTGCCGATGCAATTTGATCTTTCTGTCTTGATGTAGTTAACCCAGAAAAATAGATCAATTTTAACCACGAAATTATTCATTGTGAAATTCCTTTTCGATTCATTCAATCGATAACAATTGTAAAAGTTGTCGAACAACTCGATTTGGTGCGTGAATAAAAATCGATTTATGGGATACGTGTATCCGCTGAAAAAAAAAAAAAAGAAAGAAAGAAACTAAGCGGTAATAAAAGACTTTTGCCGGCTACATTTGGTGAAATGAAATTTGAACAATGTTGTGACATCCGTCGTCATTGGCAGATGCATTTCTAAACAAAAAACATCTCCTTTAAGATGTAATTTTATAGAAAATGATGGCATTACGGTTACTCAATACTCATAATTATTGTTTTTTTTTTTTTTTTTTTTTTTTTTCTGTTTAAGGCAAAAACGTACAATTTACACGGAGCTCCATTTCATAAATATCAAAATTACATGCGATTCAAGTAAAAAAGAAACGCACATTGACCGAATAAGATGCCGAATAATTTCAGGCACGGCCAATGTGGTGGGTCTCTTTTCTGTATATGTTATGTTAAAGCACAAACAATGGAAACGTGAACATTTGGTCACCCAACTATGGCAATCATATAATCATATTTTATGCATTTATTAAATGGAAAATATGGAAATTTTCTTTCTTTATTACGCATTATACGATAAAAGGATTACAGCGGCTTCTTACTTAAATCATGCCATACCAAATATGCGAATAGCATGAAAATAAACGGATGCATTCAATTTGTAGTTTAGCATTTGTTTGTTTGTTTGTTTGCTTTCGTTTATTTTTATTTTTTCTTTTTTTTTTTCTTTTTTTTTTAAATTTTATTTCTGCATTTATTCGTCACTCGCCAATCCTGACTCACTTTTTAATTCGTGATATAAATAAATCTGGGCTGAATTAACATAGTCAAATGGAGAAAGAAAAATATGAAGAAAATTGAAATGTAAGAATTTAAACAAGAAAAATAAATGAAATAAAAAAAAAAAAACAAAACAAAAAAACATAAACTTTGTAACCTCGAGCATTTCGGTCACATTTGAATTGAATGTATGAACCATTTCGAATTGCAACACATCAATTGCCATTCCATTTGTTTATTATTTTTATTTGAATTTAATTATGTTCGTTTTTATTAGCTTAAAATTCTTGAATATTCTGGCGAATGCAGTATTGTGCAATGTCAATTGATGAACTAGTGAGAAGGACGCAGTTTTCAATCGCTCAATTTTTCTCTGTGTTTCATTTATTCATTTATTTCTTCTTTCTTGCTTTCTTCTCCCTCTCTCTCTCTCTCTCTCTCTCTCTCTCTCTCTCTCTCTCTCTCTCTCTCTCTCTCTCTCTCTCTCTCTCTCTCTCTCTCTCTCTCTCTCTCTTATTCAATGTTTCCTTCTCATTCTCTCATGCAAGTGCAACATGTGTTTTTTAAACGCTAGCGATTTTTTTCAAGTTGATCCATTTCAAAATCAAAAACATCATTTAACGAAACGATCAACAAATAACATTGACGCGACGTGCTTGCCGTTCCGTTTTTGAGATTGAAATTGTTATTATAGTGAAATGAGGGGAGAATTCCCCAGATTTGGTTGCCATACCAGTAATTAGCTAAAATAGAAACTCAAAGTCAATGCAATAATAAAATAATCAACAAATACACTATAAATTGAATGCATAGCGAATTCCACGTCCATTTATTGAGAAAATCAAAAGAAACGCACACATCTGCGAAAATAAAAAAGAAATTAAGAAATGAACAAAATCGACAACAAATTCAAAAATTGTATTCATGCACGCATGCATCAAGTTCTAACCATCTGTGTGATATTTATTTAGCGAGGATTTAGCATGGTTTATTTGAAGAAATTTTCTCTCATTTTTGTTCGTACAGAAAATAGGAAGCGTATCAAAAGTTAGCCTAAATTCGAATGAATTCATTCGTTTCAAGCCCCCAAAAAGAGAAAAAAAAAAAAATACGAAATCGGATGGGCAATGAGCAAACACACCTATTTAATTTTGAAATAAGCACATTAGCAAATTGAATGCGAATGGGAATGCATGACTGCAGCATGCGAATGTAAAGAATTGTTAAAATGCATTCTATGGTAGACAAATTTTCATTGCATGAAAGAATATATAGAAATGGCCCATTAAATCGTATATTAAATCCAATAAAAGAAATATCCAATTACATGAAACGAGGTCACAACGGGAAACAGTATCGTAGTCACTGGCACAGCGCAAGCGAAAATCAATAGATTTAACAACGTTTTTGTTAACATAAGGACGATATAATGTAAGAAGAGACAAATGTACGCACACAGTCTACAAGCTATTGAATAATGATGAAGAAAAAGATTGGACTGAGCATGAATTTGAAAATAACAATGAATGAAAACCATTTAAAGTAATTTAGTTTATTACACTGCAGCCGAGAATGTAAATCACATCGATATAAAATGAGCCAAACGAATTAACGATCACAGCAAAAATAGCAACAACAAATAATATTGTTGTGATGAGGGTACCGGTCACTGTTCAATTTTATTTCAAATGTGAATTATGGATTTGGAAATGAACTAGAAAGTTAAAAAAGAAAATACTTGACACAATTTACCCCCTCATAATGTAAACGAATCAGAAGCCAAACTGAGAAACTAAAAAGAGCATGAACTGTACCAATGTTATCCATTTTTTTTTTTCTTTTTGATTTGCATCAGTTAATGGTAAACAATAAAGACGGAGACGATAAGTCTAGGTTTTTATGAAATGTGCGGAACGAAACAGTAGCATTTAAATGTATTATACACACATGTATCTGTTTGGTTGATGAGTGAGGATTTAACTTTAGATGATTCTAATACGTACATCTTTTACGATTACATCGATATCAATACAGTCGACGATGTGATTCAGTTTGAATTGAAACTATTGAATGTATTAATCTCTTTTCTTGGTCCCTTGTGAATATAACCTCTTTGCACCATTCATGGGACCTGACACATCACACTGCCATTGTCACATAATAAATCAATTTGTAAACATATCATTTTGTATATATTCGTTCAGATTCATCTTTTTTTTTTCTTTATTCCTTCTTCTTTTCTACATTATAGCGTTTTTTTCTTTCTTAGATTTTGTTTTTTCTTTTTTTTACTTTGTTTCAATCCGTTCGCAGATGATTCTATTTATGAAAATCAGGCGCCTGTGTAAAACATATCACATGAAATTTAATACAAATCTCTTTTTCTGTTGTTTCGAAGCAAATTCAGGAAAAGTGAATGAAAGCCGAATTGAGACTGGGCGAGAGTCAGAAAACGATAGAAAGATAGGGAGAGAGTGTGAGAAATAAAAAGAGAGAGAGAGAGAGAGAGAGAGAGAGAAAGAGAGAAAGAGAGAGAGAAACAAAGAGAGAAAGAAAAGAGGAGAGAAAAGAAGAGAGAAAGAAAGAGAGACATTGAGATAAAGAAGGAATAGAAGAGAGATGAGAAGGTAAAGAGAGGAAAAAAATAGAAAGAGAATAAATTGACAGAGATTACACAAAAAAACACTCAATGAAATTCAAACGAATGACAACCACAAGAAAGCAATGGAATTTTCAACAAATGAAAAATACATATCAAATAATGATTTAACAATGTTGATACAAATCAATAAATCATTATTCATCTGTTGGCCGGCAATTTCACTCTTTCTACTTTTCGTTTTTGTTATTTTGAAATTTATGGTGATCTCTATTAATTTCGGGTGTATTAAGCATAGATTAGTAGTTTGAGACACAAAAAAAAAAACGACAAAAAACATCAAAACAAACACACACAAAAAAAAACCAACTGTGGCACGTCTATCTGTTCGGAAAATTATACGGAAATTATGATGTATTTCACAACGCGACAACGGAACGAGCCAAAATATTAGCTGCGTATGTGTGATAAACTGAAGCAAAATGGTTGTCAAAAGAAAGCGAGAAACTGACAAATGTTAATTACTGCAACAAAATTGTCGTTTGTTTCTTATTCCTCTACGCAATTGAATTGTTTTCTTTTCCATCTTTTTCTATTGAAATAAAACTAATGCCCATAAATCATATATATTTCACTGAATTGATTCTTTTTTTAAATGAAAAAAGCACTTAAATGCTAATATAAGTTGATTGTGAATTGTGAATTTTATGATTTGTTCCCTTTAAACTAAACACGCTATTGTTCGGGAAAATATCGATCACAATGACTGTTTAGATCAAACAGAAACCAAATTAAAATAGTAAAAAAGTTAAACAGGCACAATCAGAGGAGTGAGAATTAGAGAGAGAGAGAGAGAGAGAGAGAGAGAGAGAGAGAGAGAGAGAGAGAGAGAGAGGAAAAAAGTTTGCCATCACTCACAAACTTAATCGTATACAGAGTAAATTTGAAGGAAGAATAAGAAAAACTGTTTCTTACTGTAAAATTCAAAGATTTACAACATTGACAGTAAAATCCGACTGCAATTCACTTGATTTTGCCCACAATCGACTTAAAGTCTAGCTGGATAAGCGTCATTCAATGGTGTTATTGCTATTTATATTATTTCTGGCACTTAGGTTTTCTACTTCAAAATTGCATTTCGTTCAAAGTTTAATTAAATTACCGACAGCGTTTGTATTCAATTCTTCGATGCGATTCTTTTGGTTGTTTCTGTGCTCGCTTTTAAGTCCACCACCTAAAAAAAAAAAAAAAAAAAAAGAAGAAAAACTTCATAAAACATGTCACATTTGAATGACAAGTGCGCTTATGTCATTGCTTATTCGCCACTTCCATTTAATTTGTACGTTGAATTTCGCTTTAGTTGATTGAGCCATAAGAATAATTGGTTTTAGTTTGTTCGTTATTGCTATTTATTATATACACATTCAGTATATGTGTACGAATATAATGTAAATTTTTGTGGGCTTTTGGTCTTATTGGCGTCGGCGATGAATCCAGTGAGTATGATGACGCAATTCGACGTGTGAATTCAAGTATTCAACACTTCAAATAATGAAACAGATACAAATAAAAACACGTTCATAAGTGTGTGTGTGTTTATGATACAAAAGACAAAAATATATCATTTTTTTTTTTTTTTTTTTTTTAAATATTATACATTAAGATTCAAAGTGTGTAATGTGTCGGTTATTGACACGAATTTTTGTTTGCATTTTTTTTTTTCTTTTCTTTATTCAAATGGGAATTTCTGCTTATCATAAATTGCAATCTTTATTATTTCTTTTTCTTTGACATACAAGACGGGAATAGATCATCGATTTTAGATTGAGCACACATTGACACGATTTATTTCTTTATAAAACTGCACCCATTTCATCTGGCTACCTATTTTTTCTTTCTTTTGCAATGGCTCATCATTTTCAATTTAAGATAACATCACTGAATAAATAAACGGAAACAAATCAACTTTCCATCTGGAAATTACAATTTGATTTCTTTCATTTAATAAATTGCATACGGATGTAGTTTGTTTTTCTCTCTGAAAACAAAAAAAAAAAAAAAAAAAAAAATCAAAGACAAAAATGAAAAATAATTTATGCTGTTTATATTCGGATAAAATCAGATCATTTTAAATTTGGTGTTGCAACTGCAAATATTTTTCCTCTCAAAAACAAAGAAAAAAAAAAAAGAAAAAAGAAATATACACTCACAAAAATCACTGTTTATTCGTTGATTTGCGTCATTGTTAGTTGTTTGTTTAGTACAAACTATCGCTGTTATCTCACCGCCAACGGCCGTATTGCTCGTTGTTGGTTTGTGTGTTTGTTTGTTTGTTTTTTGTTTTTTTTTTTGCTCAAATTTCAGCTTATTTCATTTTAGTTGAACATTTTTCCGTGCGTGCTTTTTTCTTCCTTCGCACTTGTTTCTATTGTGGGACAGAAATAAAAATGAGTGAAAAAAAAAGAAAAACAGCGACCACAAAAAGAAAATTACACGAAATTAACTAAAAACAAAAAGTATAAATTTAGATTGGTGTATGTGTGTGGCAGAAAACTTGTTCGACTGATGAGATAATTGTATACGGCTACCAAAGAAATGACATACACAAAAACTGCAATCACATGTGAATTGAGTTTGCTCCTTTTTCTGTTGTTTTGTACATCACCCGGATTTCTTGCTTCTTATTCTTCTTTTTTTTTTTTGAATATCTTTGGTATTCCATGTTTTCTTTTTATTCTTTCTAGTTCGTTGTGATCTTGTTAAGATCAGAAAAAAATCCAACCACAACACGAACCTGAAATGCAAACATCCGACGGAAAGACAAAACGCACATTATGTGCAATAATAACAATCGACCATCTTGTTCTTTCTATTTGAAATTCATTCATAAAAATTCCTCATGTGTACACAGTGTGCCTTTGAATTGACTCGCATTTTTTTTTTTTTTTTTTTTTTTGCTATCAAATGCCACGAACGAACGAACGAACACGACATGATCGCTCTTGTTTTTTTAATTTCTGTGTTCAAGAACGTTGTATTGCTCATTGGCATGTAAACAATGAATGTGGTTTCAACGCGTCTGGTAGGTGCTGATTCATTGATAACAATATTCTATGAAGCAACAGCAAAAGCAAAAATAAAAATTACAGCAGTCGAGAATAGTTAAATGAACAATAAGACGAGAGAATATGATTCTCCCTTAGCGAGAGAGATCTTTGTGGAGCAAATGAGAGCAAACAAAAGCGAAAAAGAGCACGATTGAGCGAAAGAGAGCACGATTGAGCGAAAGAGAGCAATAGAAAAATCGGAAGAGCGAAGAAGAAGAAAAAGAAAAAAAAAGAGAGCAAACTAACGAGAGAAATTTTCGATGTGCATTGAAGAGTCAGTTTCTCTAAAGTACCAAAGGCAATGATACGTGATGCCAATAGCCAATCGTCTCGAAGAAATAACGAGATTCACTTGAAAACACATTGCATTTCTTTACCATAAATTAAATTATGCAATCAACAGCATAGCATTGCTGTTTAAAAACTATAGTCAGCACTAAAAATATCGGAATGGTTCAACGATAACGATGATTCTAATCGCGGTTAGTGTTTTTGTGTAAATGACATAACACTGGAATGTATGTGATTATCCTCGAAATAGTTTTTCCGACAACATATTTTCGATGTTTTTTGTTTTCTTACTTCCACATTCGGTCAATTATAAGCTTATGGATGATCGGGTTCACGCGTAGATTGACATGCATTAATCTTGTTTGAAATTCAACTTACATAATTCATGGACAGTTTAGAACTTTTGAAATGTTTGAAAGATTGTATAATCTATCGCAATATAATTAAAATCCCCATAAAATAAATTGATCATAAATTTGCCGTCTTATCTGACTAATTGTTTTGTATTGAACTTTATCGATTGCACCAATGTGTATTACATGAACTACGGAAAGCAATTCTCATATAGAATTGTAGTTATACAATTGCATACATTCAGGAGTTCTCTATACTTAACGCAGAATCAACTGAATTTTGGTAATTTAATCATTATTTCCTCAATGTATATTCATTTTGAATCTATCAGATATGTTGCATTTTGCTAAAGAAAATTTTAAGCCTAAATCTAGTTCAAACAACTTTTTCTTGTTCGAAAAACTTAAATCGATATTTCCGAAGATTTCATTTTATTTTCATTTTTAAATGTAAATCAAGCTTATTCACTCACAATTGTTGCAGATAATGGTTAATATTTAGTAAAAAAAATATGATAAAATCAGTCAATTGATTTCGTAAAAATTATCTTTTATTTTGTCTCATTCACTATTATTATTATCGATCAGATTATTACACTTGAAGAACTTTTGATTTTGGAAATGTAGAAACCAAATTGAACTCTGTTGCTTTCAGAGACTACCGCTGGGAATGCGTTGCGTTTCTTATTGGCCAGCTCAGTTATCCGGTAGGAAAAACGTAAAAATAAATTGAATTTTTGACTATAGTGAACAAAAATTCAAGACCTATTAACTAGAGGTGTCACTTGCCCAGGTTGATCCATGGATTCCCAGGATTTGACCTGAATCATTCAGCCGCATTCAAAATATTCTGAAGTCGCAGCGGACATTAGTAAAATTTGACAAAAAACAAATCCAAATCTTTTCTCGTTAGTTAATTTTCTAACCTATAATTATAATTGAATGAAAAATATATAAGACAATAACAAATGAGCTATAGATAAACCAAAAGTTTTCAATATTTTTTTTTACTGGTATAATTTTTAAAAATGTATTTCTAATCGCTTCTAAATATATGTATATTTCATTCAACATCTCAAAAACTTGCAAAGATTTTTTCTTCATTTTTATAAACACTGTTCCAAAGAATTTTTAATTTTATCAAGTATTTAAGAAAAAAAATTCAGATCCGTTGATTTAATTAGTTTTTTTTTTTCAATATTTCATTTATTTCTCTGTCTATTCATTCAAGAAATATTAAATTTATAGTCAAATTTAGCTTACACTAAGTGTTGCACTCATATTAACCGAGCCTTTACCGCTTATTACCTCAAAACCAGCCTCAAGAACATGCAGATACATACTATGGCTGTACTGTCCGTTAGTGTGTTCTCCTAAATAATTGAAAAATGGCTTTGCATCCAGATTGAGGCTACCTTTGGTAGCCAATGTAGTCCCACCAACTGTGCCAGATGGCACAAAAGAATAAACATAATAGCCGGCACCACTGTTGTAACCTTCCCAAAGATCAAATGTTCGGCCACCGGCGGTTATGACTTTGCTCGCAGACTGGCTGCCAAGTGGATAGGAATTATGATCACCCCAGATCATCACTTCCAATTGCGGTGTCGTTTTTTGTGCGTCCCAACGCAAAAAAATATCATAGGCAAAATCACCGGCCGTATTTGTACCTCCAGATGTGTAGCTAAACGTTAGAGGAATCTTCGAGATGCTTGACACCTGACGTGGAAATGTGTTATCACTGGTCGGATTAAGGTTATAATGCCACCCGCGACAAATTGCCGGATATCCGTGAATGCCTTTGCTATCGAAGTCGAAGTTCACCGTCATTGATGGGGTGGTACCATTACCGAAAGTGGAAGTTATTTTGTTATTTGGATCGTTCCAGTTGTTGTTCCAGGCATAACTATTTCCATACACTTTATATTGTCCTGATGGATTATCAGCTTTCGTTGCAACCGTAAAAAAAACAACGAAAACGCCAAACATTTTGAAGAAATTCATTTTGAAATATGTTTAATATTCTTTACTTTTCTTATGCAAAATATTTATGAATTACTTTTTAATGAACTCGTCTTGCTTTTATACTCTTTCAATCGATGACTGCTTGCGCATTTTGTTTTTCTTGTTATTGCGTACGATTTCAATCAAATATTTATACATATTTCTATCAATGGACAAAATAAACTCGTGGCTTATTTTAAATAAACAATATTTCTATTTAAAACAGAATTTATTGTGTTTATTGCACACATGCTGCTATTCATTTAGACTATAGTCAATTTTATTTACCAAATCATTGCAAAAATTTAATCAAATCTGAATATATTTATGTCTATTTCTGCAAACAAAAAAGAAAGAAGGAGATAAAGAAACACGAAATTACATCATAAATGAGTATTTTTCAAATAGGCCTTCAGTGTTTTCTTTCTTTTCTTTATTTTGTTTTTCTGTATGCTTTTTTTCCACCAAATCTTCATTAGAAGTCTAGAATATCTAGGCACAGTAATGATTTTATTCAAATTAAAGGTGTCAAATGAACAAAAATTCGTACGTTCGTCCGTCCGTTATGTAATTTAATTTCTTTTCTGCATTGAATATCGCGCACACATTTTATAGCGAGTTGTATTTTTTCCATTGTTGACGCATTATGTCCGATATTATGGGATATCTTCAAAAAAATGCTATCGATTATCATTGTATACTTAAATCAAATAAAAAAAAACTTTCAATTCTATTGCGTGTATATTTTGAGTTAGAATTTGTGAAATGTATTGATTTTTGGTCTATCTTCCCACCCACTAACCGTTTTTACTATAAATTCCACCCTCTTCTTGTTTTTTCACTGTATTATTCAAGAAATATAGCTATTATAATTCAAAGTTAGTGTTTGATAGCACTTTCTGTAGCAAATTTTGAAATTAATTCCAGTAAAAAAGACAAAAATCAATTCAGTCATGTTATATGCAATTAAAACACAGATAAAATATAAATTATAATATTATACGATTGTAATGTGAGCACTGCATCGGATGGAAAAATTGAATCCGAATCCGAATCCGAATGATTCTATATTTAAAGCAAACAAATTCCGTCCGTTATCCGACATTTATGTATACGATGGGATTGGATAAATTCGAAAAAAATCCGAAAATTTTTCAACTAAACAAAACAAAAAATGTATTTTTTTCGACTGAAAACGTTGTTTTTACTGCAAATAGTCTATCCGAAATAATCGTATCGGATTCAGATCGAATGCAGATATCCGAAAAATACGGATAGCCGTTGCAGTGCTCTTTAGTATATCGATCATCAAAATTGATAAAATGTTCATGCAAATAAAACTATCATTGAATTTTATTTATTTACATCTGATGTCCTTTGATGTGTTTCAATTAGTTTCTTCGTTTTATTAAAAATCATTGAATTCTATATGAATGATACGTGATGCCAATAGCTAATCGTCTCGAAGAAATAACGAGATTCACTTGAAAACACATTGCATTTCTTTACCATAAATTAAATTATGCAATCAACAGCATAGCATTGCCGTTTAAAAACTATAGTCAGCACTAAAAATATCGGAATGGTTCAACGATAACGATGATTCTAATCGCGGTTAGTGTTTTTGTGTAAATGACATAACACTGGAATGTATGTGATTATCCTCGAAATAGTTTTTCCGACAACATATTTTCGATGTTTTTTGTTTTTTTACTTCCACATTCGTTCAATTAAGCTTATGGATGGTCGGGTTCACGCGCAGATTGACATGCATTAATCTTGTTTGAAATTCAGCTTACATAATTCATGGACAGTTTAGAACTTTTGAAATGTTTGAAAGATTGTGTAATCTATCGCAATATAATTAAAATCCCCATAAAATAAATTGATCATAAATTTGCCGTCTTATCTGACTAATTGTTTTGTATTGGACTTTCTCGATTGCATCAATGTGTAATACCTGAACTACGGAAATCAATCCTCATATAGAATTGTGGCTATCGAATTTTCAACAATATACAATTGCATACATTCAGGAGTTCTCTATACTTAACGCAGAATCAACTGAATTTTGGTAATTTAATCATTATTTCCTCAATGTATATTAATTTTGAATCTATAAGATATGTTGCATTTTGCTAAAGAAAATTTTAAGCCTAAATCTAGTTCAAACAACTTTTTCTTGTTCGAAAAACTTAAATCGATATTTCCGAAGATTTCATCTTATTTTCGGGGTTTTAACCCCCCTTCCCCGCGGAATTCCCAAGACCAAAAAAATTTTAAATAAAAAAAAATGAAAAGAGTCTGAAGTTTGAAAATCGAATTAAAAATCGAAGTGAAATACATGAGGTTTTTATGGTTGAAAGTTGAATTTAATCTTTCTTTTTTCAACAAACTTTCAAATATGGATCTTTCATCACTGAATGCAATGCTTGTAATTCGTGAAATTTTTTCCGTTACACAGCTATTATCAGTTTATTTGCAAACAAAAAATTTAGATCTAGCATCATCAGTTGAAACATGTGATAGTTTAAGAAATACAATATTGTACGAAATGCGCCACAATTCAGACAAGAAATTTCATGAATTATTTATAGCTGTTCAAGTGTTAGCCGATAATATAGATACGGAAATCAAAATTCCAAGAATAGCAAAAAATCACCGCTATCGAGATAACCATGAATGCGATTCCGCTCAAGACTATTTTCGCTTAACAGTGTTCATTCCTTTTTTTGACCATTTTTTAGGCCAATTAGATGAAAGATTTTCAAAACATAAGCGTGTATTAGCTAAAATTGAAAACATTTTACCATACAAAATAGTTTCTTTAGATGAAACATATAAATGAAAGCATCGATATAATTACGCAACAATGACCGAACATAAACAATTATGATTGCATTGAAATTATTAAAAAAGAAGCTTTATTGTGGAAACAAAAATGGGTTGAATTGGACGAAAAACTATTCACTTTTAATGATGCAATACATTTTTGTAATGAACTGATTTTTCCTATCGTTTTTGAAATGTTACAAGTTTGTGCAACAATTCCGGTCATTGTTTCTACCTTAGAGCGCAGTTTCTCAACTTTAAAACGCATCAAGACCAATTTAAGAAATACTACCAAAGAAAATCGGTTGAATGGTTTAGCTTTGTTAAGCATTCATCGAGAAATTAAAATAGAAAACTACACACAAAAAACGTTTGGGGTATGTTCATGATATTCATTGGTGACAATACATGTTTACCACAGTTGTATTTGACTCTACCACATGCAACGTAATAAATGTGACATAGTATTAGTTTGACAGCAAAACTTTTTCACAATAAGTCTGTTCGACATGCGCACATATTTATAAAAACTTTCATGTGGTAGAATCAGATACAACTGTGGTAAACATATATTGTCACCAATGAATTTCATGAACATGCCCAAATGTTTTTTTGTGTGTAGAGAGAAGAATAGAAAACTATTGTTGTGAATTTTATATTATGTATGTACTGTAACAATATAATATTCTAAATAAAGTAAAATCATTGAAGGGAATGTTTTATTTTTTTCAAAACCAAAACGCGTTAAAAAATCATCTACGGTCCTTGCAATAATATAAAAATAATTTGAACTTCGCTCGCTCGGTGGCATGTCGTGCAGTTTCTT
>JAQOWM010000075.1:0-184105 GCA_029041755.1 Resseliella maxima | reverse complement strand
AATAAATGATCATTAGTGAATAAAAATGGCAGCAAAAATATGAATTTTTAATTGTTAAAATTCAATCATTCATAGAATTTATGATCTAATTGAAAGTCAGAATGTTTGAATAAAATTGTTTTTTTTTTCAAATTCATACTTACTTCAAAAAGATTTAGAGCATTTAGCATGTTTGAAATTGTCGAATCATGAGCAGAATAAATCCAAATCTAACAGATACCGGTTCAAGTAAAGAGAGTGATTTAATCATCAATCGATCTAATATTTCCTTAAGCAATCTGTAAAAGACTGTTTTGATATTTTCCTTAATTGTTGTTTTCATTTTGTAGAAAAATATTTATTAAACTGAAAAAAATAACCAACTAAACTCACATAAGTCCCTTCTCCATTTGATCTAGAAAATGTATACATGAATCCAGCGTATTTATTGCTTCTGGCAATGTTTCACCAATATTAATTTCTAAAAATTGCAATAAATCTGTATTTTTCTCAAATTGGTATTTAAATTCGGGACTTTCTACAAAACGTGAGTATATTTCATTAAATCGAGGGCATTGTAAGTCGTGATTCAGGAGAAAATCTTCTTTAAATGGAATGGTATGTATGAGTATTTGTTCCAAGTGTTCTGTTGGTGGAAACATTCCAGCACAACTCCATTGTGCACTCAACAGAGTTCAACTTGAGTTTGAACTACGGACATACACCAAATTCGAAGAATTCTTTGGTCTGATAAGTGTTTGATATCTTCGACGAATATATTTCCTAAGCTCATATCGTTGTCGCCGTCCCATTACCATATTTCTATAAATAAGTTTTGATTATGCAATTATAATTCATTTGAATAAGAACATCATCACATTACTTACTTGCTCACGAATCGATTTCAAGTAAGTAGTAAGCAGTAAGCAAGACAGTTCACCCAAGCAAGCGAGTAACCTAACCTGAGATGCTTCAAATAGAATTCGCATTTTTGAACTCCATATATTTCGCCCACATGTTTAATGTGTGATTTTTATGATCGCCATTTTCATTCTACTACATTGATATTTTTATTCAAATGATTTGTCCGTTATGCACAATCCACATTGTGAAATAATTTAGCAATATTGAGAAAACTGGTCTAACTTACCTCCGTTAATGAAGAAAATCCACCAGGCAAAGACAAATATTTGTATACTTCAGCCGCATTCAAAATATTTTGAAGTCGCAGCGGTCATAAGTAAAACTTGACAAAAAAAACCAGATCTTTTCTCGTTAGTTAATTTCCTAGCCTATAATTATAATTGAATGAAAAATTATATTTTAAGACAATAACAAATGAGAAGTCTAATTGTACGCTCGCTCGGTGGCATATCGTACAGTATCTTTGCCAATTAGTTTTAAGCTATTTCCGTCTCTTCTACTATTCTTTCTCTTATTTTCACATTATTTTTGTTTTTATTTTTCTTTTTATTCAAAATTGTTAACGTACTTTAGTACTAAGTGAAATAATTATTGTATTTCCCCTGTCTCTCCTGAGGCAGGCCGGTTTTACCACTGTTTTCCGGACCTAATCTTGGTATTAAAGCTTTAATATCACCTCAACCCTGACTGTATCTCTTTTCTAAAGTCGTACCATGGGCGGAATTTATTTCGCATTGGGTCTATAATCAGCATGTTTACTAGCTTGCTAGTGAACACATATTGACATAAATTTAAGTTTTGTAATAAATAAAAAAAAAACAAAATGTGTTTTCAGCGAAGGCGCTGTTCTGTAACAGTTCTCTGCTCAATCAGCCGTTGCTAAAATACAATGATACATTGAATGATCTGAGTAGATACGCCTATTATCTCTTTACATTTTTAGAAAAAAGTTCCCAACAGCAGCACATTTTCGCATTTGACAAACGGTCAAAACATTCATTGCTTTGAACAATTGCGCCGATAACTGAGCTATAGATAAACCAAAAGTTTTCAATATTTTTTTTACTGGTATAATTTTTAAAAATGTCAACATCTCAAAAACTTGCAAAGATTTTTTCTTTATTTTTATATACGCTGTTCCAGAGAATTTTTAATTTTATCAAGCATTTAAGAAAATAAAATCCAGATCCGTTGATTTAATTAGTTTTTTTTTTCAATATTTCATTTATTTCTCTGTCTATTCATTCAAGAAATATTAAATTTATAGTCAAATTTAGCTTACATTTAAGTGTTGCACTGATATTAACCCAGCCTTTACCGTTTGCTACCTCAAAACCAGCCTCAATAGCATGCAGATACATACTATTGCTGTAATGTCCCTTAGTGTTTTTTCCTAACCAATTGAAAAATGGCTTTGCATCCAGATTGAGACTACCTTTGGTAGCTAATTTAGTCCCACCAACTGTGCCAGATGGCACAAAAGAATAAACATAATAGCCGGCACCACTGTTGTAACCTTCCCAAAGATCAAATGTTCGGCCACCGGCGGTTATGACTTTGCTCCCAGACTGGCTTCCAAGTGGATAGGAATTATGATCACCCCAGATCATCACTTCCAATTGCGGTTTCGTTTTTTGTGTCGTCCGAACGGAAAAAAATATCATAGGCAAAATCACCGGCCGTATTTGTACCTCCAGATGTGTAGCTAAACGTTAGAGGAATCTTCGAGATGCTTGACACCTGACGTGGAAATGTGTTATCACTGGTCGGATTAATGTTAAAATGCCACCCGCGATAAATTGCCGGATATCCGTAAATGCCTTTGTTATCGAAGTCGAAGTTCACCGTCATTGATGGGGTGGCACCATTACCGAAAGTGGAAGTTATTTTGTTATTTGGATCGTTCCAGTTGTTGTTCCAGGCATAACTATTTCCATACACTTTATATTGTCCTGATGGATTATCAGCTTTCGTTGCAACCGTAAAAAAAACAACGAAAACGCCAAACATTTTGAAGAAATTCATTTTGAAATATGTTTAATATTCTTTACTTTTCTTATGCAAAATATTTATGAATTACTTTTTAATGAACTCGTCTTGCTTTTATACTCTTTCAATCGATGACTGCTTACGCATTTTGTTTTTCTTGTTATTGCGTACGATTTAAATCAAATATTTAAACATATTTCCAACAATGGACAAAATAAACTCGTGGCTTATTTCAAATAAAAAATATTTCTATTTAAAACAGAATTTATTGTGTTTATTGCACATTTGTTGCTATTAACTTAGACTATAGTCAATTTTATTTACCAAATCATTGCAAACATTTGATCAAATCTTAATATATTTATGTCTATTTCTGCAAACAAAAAACAAAGAAGGAGATAAAGAAACACGAAATTACGTCACAGATGAGTATTTTTCAAATAGGCCTTCAGTGTTTTCTTTCTTTTCTTTATTTTGTTTTTCTGTATGATTTTTTCCCACCAAATCTTCATTAGATGTCTAGAATATCTAGTTACAGTAATGATTTTATTCAAATTAAAGGTGTCAAATGAACAAAAATTCGTACGTTCGTCCGATCGTTTTGTAATTTAATTTCTTTTCTGCATTAAATATCATGCACACATAATATTTATATATCCGATATTATGGGATATCTTCAAGAAAAATGCTACCGATTATCATGTATATTTAAATCAAATAAAAAAAACTTGCAATTCTATTGCGTGTATATTTTGAGTTAGAATTTGTGAAATGTATTGATTTTTGGCCCCCCAAAAAAAAAAAAAAAAAAAAAAAAAAAAAAAAAAAAAGAAAAAAAAAAAAAAAAAAGAAGAAGAAAAAATTATATTTTTTTTTTTATTGTTGATTCTTTTTTCCCCCCCTCTCTTTTCTCCCCCCCCCCCCTTTTTTTTTTTTTTTTTTTCCCCCCCCTGGGGAAAAAAAAAAAAAATTTTTTCCCCCCCCCCTTTTTTTTTCTGCTTTTTTTCTTCTTCTTTTTTTTTTTCTTCGTTTTTTTGGGGAACCGATTTTTGGTCTATCTTCCCACCCACTAACCGTTTTTACTATGAATTCCACCCTTTTCTTGTTTTTTCACTGTATTATTCAAGAAATATAGCTATTATAATTCAAAGTTAGTGTTTGATAGCACTTTCTGTAGCAAATTTTGAAATTAATTCCAGTAAAAAAGACATAAATCAATTCAGTCATGTTATATGCAATTAAAACACAGATAAAATATAAATTATAATATTATACGATTGTAATGTGAGCACTGCATCGGATGGAAAAATTGAATCTGAATCCGAATCCGACTAACTCTGTATTTAAAGCAAACAAATTCCGTCCGTTATCCGACATTTATGTATACGATGGGATTGGATAAATTCGAAAAAAATCCGAAAATTTTTCAACTAAACAAAACAAAAATGTATTTTTTTCGACTGAAAACGTTGTTTTTACTGTAAATGATCTATCAGAAATAGTCGTATCGGTTTCGAATCGAATGCAGATATCCGAAAAATACGGATAGTCGTTGCAGTGCTCTTTAGTATATCGATCATCAAAATTTGATAAAATGTTCATGCAAATAAAACTATCATTGAATTTTATTTATTTACATCTGATGTCCTTTGATGTGTTTCAATTAGTTTCTTTGTTTTATTAAAAATCATTGAATTCTACAACAACTGAACTAGTTGTTGCTCGATGTGCATAAATTGTGATGTTTTTGCTGGAACATATACAAATGGAACTAGTTCTGAGTAACAAATAAATAAATTTCACACTTTAATCAACTGAGTCAGGTTATTTTTCATTAAAGTTATGGTTTTTGTACAGAATAGTTTCAGTTTATTGCTATTCTTCTTAGTGCCAATGAAGGTGAGTTTTTCTTTTAAAAATTTTAAGTAGAAATTCAAAAAAAGAAAATGCTAATTTTTCAGGCATTGGAATTTATTTTTAATAATATTACTAGTCTAAATACATCTCATATTGTTTTGAATATTGATAATTCACAACTTGATGAAAATGAATTTTCACTAAGAGGAAATGTTACTTTCATGTCAACAATTACAAAGAATATAAACATGCACTACGTAAGTTTTACAAAAGTTTTCATTATTTTTCTTTTTTTTGTACAAGAAAGAATTTATATTTGTTTTTTCAAGATTACAAGACATTTTTACCATTGTCAACCCGGAAAAAACCATTACAATTTATTGTCACATCAAATTCCACGTGAGCATGTTTGTTATGTTATTAATCACGATTACCGAAAGAAACTTATGCATCGCTTGATGAAACCAGTGTCAAATTTTCTGTGCATCAACGATTCAAATAAAGATATTTGCAAAGAATTTCAATCTAGTGAAAATGTAGGCATTCTTGAATCATTGAAATTGTTGATTTTAACTCGATTATGTTTTATTTTTAAATACATTTTACGGTTGATAATTTTACGGTTTGACAAATCATTTCTACCATCTTATGTTATTCATGAAGGTATGTATAAAATTGAAGTGAAGATCGATGTAAATGAAATCACGGTTGCTGGCATTATAATACATTTTATTCTTCAATCAGAGTCCGAATCTTGAAAAAAGAAATTTCCTTTCCATCGATATGAGAATAAATGCTTTTAAATTTAGTCATTATCCTTGAACCCAACATGAATCGAGAATTATCGAATTAGCAAACAATTTTCTGTTTGAAAGTTATGGTCAATGTTTTCGGTTGTGTTTTGTTTATTTTGTATAATGTTTCGTGATGATGTTTTTGTATTAAATGTATGTTTTGTATTGAATTTCATGTTAATGTGAATATTTTGTTAAGTAAAAGCACAAATTTGTACATTTCGCAAGGTTTACGCTGGAAATGTCAGCTTGAAATTTCAGCTTGATGGACATATTTATCCTTTTACTTAGCAAATTATTCATAACACAAACCAAATTATTTTCACCATATAATGAACAAAAACATATTGAAATATACAGAACATAGTCTAACCAATCATTGGATTAAAAAATTAATAAGAAATGAAAAAAAGGTAAAAAAATACTATCAAATCCTTCTTAAATAATTTTCTGTGATTCAATAGCAAGAAAATATGATTCATTTTAACAGAAAAAAAAAATCAAAATATAATACATTGAATTTATTACTTATAAGCGACAAAGACTATCATGATCTTCATTCGGCAATATTTCTTTGAAAAGCTCATAGAATTGATCTAATGGACATTTTATTCCACAATTGGGAATGTTTAATGGTGAAACATATTCAGTTGGAGTTTTTCGATAAAATAGTTGAATATAATAATTGTGTTCCTTTTTGAGGTTATCATTCAATTTATATAGTTCAAAGAATAGGCATGATGAAGTGGGTGGCCTATGAACCTGAAATAATAATAAATGATCATTAGTGAATAAAAATGGCAGCAAAAATATGAATTTTTAATTGTTAAAATTCAATCTTCCATAGAATTTATGATCTAATTGAAAGTCAGAATGTTTGAATAAATTGTTTTTTTTTTTCAAATTCATACTTACTTCAAAAAGATTTAGAGCATTTAGCATGTTTGAAATTGTCGAATCATGAGCAGAATAAATCCAAATCGAACGATCCGGTTCAAGTAAAGAGAGTGATTTATTCATCGATCGATCTAATATTTCTTTAAGCAAAAATCCGGCTTTGAATTTTTTCATTTCGTTTGTATGAGTATATGCTTGGAAATAATGACCAACCATCTCCTCTATCGTATCATTTGTATACAATGTCAAGTTTTTCACCCAATCTGGAAGACTGTTTTAATATTTTCCTTAATTTTTGTCTTTATCTTGTTGAAAAATAATAATAAACTTACATAAGTCCCTTCTCCATTTGATCTAGAAAATGCATAAGTAAATGCAGCGTATTTATTGCTTCTGGCAATGTTTCACCACTATTAATTTCTAAAAATTTCAATAAATCTGTACTTTTCTCAAATTGATATTTAAATTCGGGACTTTCTACAAAACGTGAGAATATTTCATTAAATCGTGGGCATTGTAAGTCGTGATTCAGGAGAAAATCTTCTTTAAATGGAATGATGGAATGGTATGTATGGGTATTTGTTCCAAATGTTCTGTTGGTGGAAACATTCCAGCACAACTCCATTGTGCACTCAACAGAGTTCGACTTGAGTTTGAACTACGGACATACACCAAATTCGAAGAGTTTTTTGGTCCAATAAGTGTATGATATCTTCGACGAATATATTTTCCAAGCTCATATTGTTGTCGCCGTCCAATCTAAAAAATCACACATTTTACTCATATTCTCTATAAATAAGTTTTAGATTATGCCACAGACAACTCATTTGAATAGAAATATCAGCGCTATTCATCTTAGTAAAATGGAAATTAGCGATGTGAATTATTACACTTCTACATGTACGCAACGTGTGAACAACCGCCACAAATTGATTGAGAAAAACATGAAATTCATCAATTTTACCTTCAAATTTATTTGAAATATGAAAAATAGTATTATTTGTCATTGATTATTGCTATTTATTTCCAAATATTCTTCTAATTCATGTTTCTAACCCATTAAGACCTTGGAAAACGCAAGTTGTGTTACGCAACATGTTTTTTGCTTCTAGCGGTTTTTAAATTGAATAATTTTGGATAACTTTTCGAAGGAAAATTTTATTTTTTTTTTTCTTAAATATAATTAACCTGTCTTACATGTGGCGCAATTTAATATTTTTGATCATTTTTTGAACACATGTTTATAAAATAAAGCAAAAATGTAAAAAAAAAATCAAAGAAAAACCCTTGGAAAATCAACAAATAATGTAAAGAAAAAAAAAAAATATGTTGTTTTATTTTCTTAGTTACACCATTTGTATATACTGTGTGATTTTTAGCTCTCTGCTATGACCGGTTTAAACTCTAGACTTAATGGGTTAATTGAATGATTTGTTTATATTTGAACTCCATATATTTCGCTCACATGTTTAATATGTGATTTTTCTGATCGTCATTTTCATTTTACTGCAATTTATTCAAATGATTTGCCCGTTATGCACAATCCACATTGTGAAATAAATTAGCAATATTGAGAAAACTGGTCTAACTTACCTCTGTCAATGAAGCAAATTCACCTGGCCAAGACAAATATCTGTACGGATCTTTCGGATATGAAGGATGAGGATTTCTGTCCCCATGACGATATATCTGTTGTTTCAAACAATGTAACATTGAAAAGTATTCGTATATCACTCACAAAATGGTAAAAATATAATAAAAAAAAAAAAAAAAAAAAAATAAATAAATAAATCAACTCACAATATGAGCAAATATTAACTGAGAGTCTTCAGAATTATGTTGACTTGAAGAACTTCCATAAGATACACCAATCACCACGATTGATATTAAAATAAATATTGAAATTGAAATATAGAATATTTTTCGAATAAAAAACTCCATTTCAAAATATCTTCTGTTACAACAAGTCAACCTTTTGACTCAGTTCACCTTTTGTCTTGAAATGAAATCAAAATTTGTATTGCTTCAAGTGTAATCTGGGCACCCAAGTGTAATATACTTAATTGAATATCATTTACAATTACGATAGTTTTTTCCAAAATATTTGTTTTTTTATTTCTCAATCATAAAGATACGCCTGACTTCAACACGTGCGACTAGATATAGAAATCGAATTCATTTTTAATCACATAGCTATTGTCAAATATTGTGAGAATTCCAAAATTACACCAAAGCTTTACTTACGCTAGAAATATCAGCTTGAAATGAATCCATTAGATAGATTTATCCAATGGATTTGATGTTGCGTTGGTTGCATTGCAATTTGTTTGCATTTATTTACATTTACAATGGAAAAATTATGCCACATTGTAAATATAAATGCTAAAAATTGCAATGCAACCAACGCAGCGTCAAATCCATCGGATAAATCCATCTAATGGATTTATTTCATGCTGAATTTTTCACCGTAAGTAAAGCCTTGAATTATACACAACGGAAAATTTATAAAATGAATTCAGAATATGCTTATAACTGTGTAATTGTAAGGTCAAGAAATGAGATCAACGAAGAGCGAAGAACATTTGCTCATTCAAACTTACATACGAGAATAAATGCTTTCAAATCAAGTTATTATTTTTAACCCAAATTTGGCAATTATGATTATTGTTTTTGTTTCATTCATATTGTATTTCATTTTGATGTTTTTATATTAAATCTATTGTTTGTAATGAATTTTATGATTTGACAAATTGAATAAACGATGTAATATTGAAAAGAGTGCATGATTTTCATGATTTGAGCCTAATTTACGATAAAATATTATCTTATATTGGCAATTAAAATAAAATTGGATCGTTTTGGAAAAATTCACTGTGATTAAAGGTGTTAAATGAATGGAGTGTCTGTCATTTTTGCCCGTCCGCCCATCCATTCAGTTCTGAACGGAGGGACGAACAACGAAATTTACGCGAGCCCTGATCGGACGGACGGGCGGACAAATACCTAGTCCACTGACACCTTGTGTCACATTTTTTAAAAACTTTTTACAAATTTTTCGAAATTTTTTCATATTTTCTCCCCCCTTCCCCCCCCCCCACCCCCCCCCGCGCAACCAGCCCCCTTTCACATTTTTTAAAAACTTTTTACAAATTTTTCGAAATTTTTTCATAATTTTTCGATTTCTTTTGGAAATTCTTGTAAAAAATCTTGAAAAATATTGTAGAAAAATTATGCATATCCGTCCGTTCGTCCAATTTTGCCCGTCCGTCCGTCCAATTTTGCCCGTCCGACCGTTCAGAGCTTGCAAAAGTGTCGTTGTATGAAACTAATAGGTAAATGATTATCAATTCGAAGAAAAGTCCTTCAAATTGTCGTTGTTTAGCCTACACCGTTTGTTAGTATCGTAAAGTCGAGGTAGAATACATGAAATAATTCATATTTTTGACACGTATTTGTCGAAAATTATTTTTATGGAAATTAAATGCAAACGACATTGAATTTAAGGTTAAATATAAAATATTTGATACTTTATTTTGCAATCTTTTCTTAAAAGTGGCACTGTATTTATCACGCGGAAAATCGATTTATTTTTTTTTTTATAGTATATTTAGTTGTTTATTTATTTATTTATTATTTATTAATTTATATTTTTTTTTTTTGAAATTCAATTGATTTCTTCGTTTAATAACATTAAAATCATCATCAGACATTTCTGTTACGGTTTCGTTATCACTGAAGTTGTCAATGTCGTCGTTGTTGTCCATATCGAGTAATTTATTGGTTGATCTTAATGTGAAATACATGTTTAATAACTTTTTAGAAGTTTCAAACGATAATCTGTTTCTGGTATCACTATGAACATGTAACCAGTTCAGCTTGTTATATTCGTTTGACTTCATTGTATGTATAAAAGCATGAACTTGATCTGAATAGCGTACACTGCGCGAACTAATTTTACTCACATTTTTTAAAATATCTTCACAAAATGAAATGAATAGATTTCGATTTTTTTTTTTCATTGTAATTTTATTACAAGTTTTTTACTAAAATATTACAAAAAAATTATTTAAAATTTGTATTTATGGTTTTTTTTTTTTTTTTTTTTTTGATTTTTTGCTTCCAAAAAGCGCTTATACCAACACTTGACATTACGAACGAAACAAATGTATTTTTCTCAAAAAACCCAGGATTTTGGCCTGTGGGATGTTTCGCCAAGTTGCTTCGATGGCCGTCATTATTGTATTTTCGACCTTTTTTTTAGGGGGATTTAACTCTCACGAATGCGTACATTTTTACGAATTTTTCATAAATTTTGCGAATGCGCTTATAGAAATTTGCACAGTATTATCGAATATTTACGAATTTATCAATGGAGCAAATGCATTCGTGAACATTCGCCAATACCGTGCAAATGTACATAAGCGCATTCGTAAAAATTTATGAAAAATTCTTAAAAATGTACGCATTCATGAGAGTTGAATCCTCCTAGCAAGGGGCGAATTACTACTGAAAATCAATTTTCAGTACTTTTCAGTACTTGTAAATCTCTTCAATACGTGTCAGTATTTCAGTTCATTTTTCAGTGCCTGACAGATTCACGGCATTTTATGCAATCATTTTGCATTAGTACGTGTCATTAATGAAATCGCACACAAATAGAGAACGCGAAAATGTACGATGTAATAAATGAATTTGTTTTTTTTTTTTTTTCAAAAAATTTAAAATGAATGAAAAAAAATCGACAAATATAAAAGAATACTATAGTTCAAAATGATTTCATTTTTACGAAGGGAGAGTTTTTCTGAAATAAAATTATAAAAATTTATGAACATATTTGAACAACTAATCGAAAAAAAAATTCCATGAAAGAGAAAAAAATGTTTGTTAGAAATTGATAATTTTCGATGATTTTTAATCATAAACATTAATAGACAAACATTCACATTGAGTGTAAATTCGACTGATATTTTGACAGGTACTGAAAAATTGCTATCAGTACGTTTCAGTATCTTTCAGTAACTGTCAGTTTTTTCAGTTCATTCAGTAGTAATTCGCCCCTTGCCTCCTAGCCTTTTTTGTAGACTTCTCGTGCTAAAATTCACCAGACATTCTCGATGATGTTCATATCTGGTGATTTGGCCGGCCAATTGTCGCAAAAAATTGATTCCAGTGTATAGGCTTGTATTATATGATTAGTACAATGGAATAGTGAAAAATATGTAAAAAATCATATTGTTTTTATGTTCGAACGCAGCTCTGAGAGGAAATCCAGATAATAATAGTCAAAAACTGCCTCCAGATGATATCTCGAAATATTATTATTGAAAAATTCTGTTATTATAAATAAACAACTATTATAATATGGAAAAAATTCTTTAATGGTGAAACATATTCAGTTGGAGTTTTTCGATAAAATAGTTGAATATAATAATTGTGTTCCTTTTTGAGGTTATCATTCAATTTATATAGTTCAAAGAATAGGCATGATGAAGTGGGTGGCCTATGAACCTGAAATAATAATAAATGATCATTAGTGAATAAAAATGGCAGCAAAAATATGAATTTTTAATTGTTAAAATTCAATCATTCATAGAATTTATGATCTAATTGAAAGTCAGAATGTTTGAATAAATTGTTTTTTTTTTTCAAATTCATACTTACTTCAAAAAGATTTAGAGCATTTAGCATGTTTGAAATTGTCGAATCATGAGCAGAATAAATCCAAATCTAACGATCCGGTTCAAGTAAAGAGAGTGATTTAATCATCGATCGATCTAATATTTCCTTAAGCAATCTGTAAAAGACTGTTTTGATATTTTCCTTAATTGTTGTTTTCATTTTGTAGAAAAATATTATTAAACTGAAAAAAATAACCAACTAAACTTACATAAGTCCCTTCTCCATTTGATCTAGAAAATGTATAAGTAAATGCAGCGTATTTATTGCTTCTGGCAATGTTTCACCAATATTAATTTCTAAAAATTGCAATAAATCTGTATTTTTCTCAAATTGATATTTAAATTCGGGACTTTCTACAAAACGTGAGTATATTTCATTAAATCGAGGGCATTGTAAGTCGTGATTCAGGAGAAAATCTTCTTTAAATGGAATGGTATGTATGAGTATTTGTTCCAAGTGTTCTGTTGGTGGAAACATTCCAGCACAACTCCATTGTGCACTCAACAGAGTTCGACTTGAGTTTGAACTTCGGACATACACCAAATTCGAAGAATTCTTTGGTCTGATAAGTGTTTGATATCTTCGACGAATATATTTCCTAAGCTCATATCGTTGTCGCCGTCCTATTACTCATATTTTCTATAAATAAGTTTTAGATTATGCAATTATCAATTCATTTGAATAAGAACATCATCACATTACTTACTTGCTCACGAATCGATTTCAAGTAAGTAGTAAGCAGTAAGCAAGACAGTTCACCCAAGCAAGCGAGTAACCTAACCTGAGATGCTTCAAATAGAATTCGCATTTTTGAACTCCATATATTTCGCCCACATGTTTAATGTGTGATTTTTATGATCGCCATTTTCCTTCTACTACATTGATATTTTTATTCAAATGATTTGTCCGTTATGCACAATCCACATTGTGAAATAATTTAGCAATATTGAGAAAACTGGTCTAACTTACCTCCGTTAATGAAGAAAATCCACCAGGCAAAGACAAATATTTGTATACTTCAGCCGCATTCAAAATATTTTGAAGTCGCAGCGGTCATAAGTAAAACTTGACAAAAAAAACCAGATCTTTTCTCGTTAGTTAATTTCCTAGCCTATAATTATAATTGAATGAAAAATTATATTTTAAGACAATAACAAATGAGAAGTCTAATTGTACGCTCGCTCGGTGGCATATCGTACAGTATCTTTGCCAATTAGTTTTAAGCTATTTCCGTCTCTTCTACTATTCTTTCTCTTATTTTCACATTATTTTTGTTTTTATTTTTCTTTTTATTCAAAATTGTTAACGTACTTTAGTACTAAGTGAAATAATTATTGTATTTCCCCTGTCTCTCCTGAGGCAGGCCGGTTTTACCACTGTTTTCCGGACCTAATCTTGGTATTAAAGCTTCTCTTTAATATCACCTCAACCCTGACTGTATCTCTTTTCTAAAGTCGTACCATGGGCGGAATTTATTTCGCATTGGGTCTATAATCAGCATGTTTACTAGCTTGCTAGTGAACACATATTGACATAAATTTAAGTTTTGTAATAAATAAAAAAAAAAACAAAATGTGTTTTCAGCGAAGGCGCTGTTCTGTAACAGTTCTCTGCTCAATCAGCCGTTGCTAAAATACAATGATACATTGAATGATCTGAGTAGATACGCCTATTATCTCTTTACATTTTTAGAAAAAAGTTCCCAACAGCAGCACATTTTCGCATTTGACAAACGGTCAAAACATTCATTGCTTTGAACAATTGCGCCGATAACTGAGCTATAGATAAACCAAAAGTTTTCAATATTTTTTTTACTGGTATAATTTTTAAAAATGTCAACATCTCAAAAACTTGCAAAGATTTTTTCTTTATTTTTATATACGCTGTTCCAGAGAATTTTTAATTTTATCAAGCATTAAAGAAAATAAAATCCAGATCCGTTGATTTAATTAGTTTTTTTTTTCAATATTTCATTTATTTCCTTTTTTTCTGTCTATTCATTCAAGAAATATTAAATTTATAGTCAAATTTAGCTTGCATTAAGTGATGCACTGAAATTAACCCAGCCTTTACCGTTTGCTACCTCAAAACCAGCCTCAATAGCATGCAGATACATACTATTGCTGTAATGTCCCTTAGTGTTTTTTCCTAACCAATTGAGAAATGGCTTTGCATCCAGATTGAGACTACCTTTGGTAGCTAATTTAGTCCCACCAACTGTGCCAGATGGCACAAAAGAATAAACATAATAGCCGGCACCACTGTTGTAACCTTCCCAAAGATCAAATGTTCGGCCACCGGCGGTTATGACTTTGCTCCCAGACTGGCTTCCAAGTGGATAGGAATTATGATCCCCCCAGATCATCACTTCCAATTCAGGTTTCGTTTTTTGTGTGTCCGAACGGAAAAAAATATCATAGGCAAAATCACCGGCCGTATTTGTACCTCCAGATGTGTAGCTAAACGTTAGAGGAATCTTCGAGATGCTTGACACCTGACGTGGAAATGTGTTATCACTGGTCGGATTAATGTTAAAATGCCACCCGCGATAAATTGCCGGATATCCGTAAATGCCTTTGTTATCGAAGTCGAAGTTCACCGTCATTGATGGGGTGGCACCATTACCGAAAGTGGAAGTTATTTTGTTATTTGGATCGTTCCAGTTGTTGTTCCAGGCATAACTATTTCCATACACTTTATATTGTCCTGATGGATTATCAGCTTTCGTTGCAACCGTAAAAAAAACAACGAAAACGCCAAACATTTTGAAGAAATTCATTTTGAAATATGTTTAATATTCTTTACTTTTCTTATGCAAAATATTTATGAATTACTTTTTAATGAACTCGTCTTGCTTTTATACTCTTTCAATCGATGACTGCTTACGCATTTTGTTTCTCTTGTTATTGCGTACGAGTTCAATCAAATATTTAAACATATTTCCAACAATGGACAAAATAAACTCGTGGCTTATTTCAAATAAAAAATATTTCTATTTAAAACAGAATTTATTGTGTTTATTGCACATTTGTTGCTATTAACTTAGACTATAGTCAATTTTATTTACCAAATCATTGCAAACATTTGATCAAATCTTAATATATTTATGTCTATTTCTGCAAACAAAAAACAAAGAAGGAGATAAAGAAACACGAAATTACGTCACAGATGAGTATTTTTCAAATAGGCCTTCAGTGTTTTCTTTCTTTTCTTTATTTTGTTTTTCTGTATGCTTTTTTTCCACCAAATCTTCATTAGATGTCTCGAATAACTAGGCACAGTAATGATTTTATTCAAATTAAAGGTGTCAAATGAACAAAAATTTGTACCTTCGTCCGATCGTTTTGTAATTTAATTTCTTTTCTGCATTAAATATCATGCACACATAATATTTATATATCCGATATTATGGGATATCTTCAAGAAAAATGCTACCGATTATCATGTATATTTAAATCAAATAAAAAAAACTTTCAATTCTATTGCGTGTATATTTTGAGTTAGAATTTGTGAAATGTATTGATTTTTGGAATTTTTTTCCCCCTTCTTTTTTTTTTTTTTTTTTTTTTTTTTCTATCTTCCCACCCACTAACCGTTTTTACTATGAATTCCACCCTTTTCTTGTTTTTTCACTGTATTATTCAAGAAATATAGCTATTATAATTCAAAGTTAGTGTTTGATAGCATTTTCTGTAGCAAATTTTGAAATTAATTCCAGTAAAAAAGACATAAATCAATTCAGTCATGTTATATGCAATTAAAACACAGATAAAATATAAATTATAATATTATACGATTGTAATGTGAGCACTGCATCGGATGGAAAAATTGAATCTGAATCCGAATCCGACTGACTCTTTATTCAAAACAAACATATTCCGTCCGATATCCGACATTTATGTATCGGATTGGATCGGATAAATTTGAAAAAAATCCGAAAATTTTTCAACTAAACAAAACAAAAATGTATTTTTTTCGACTGAAAACGTTGTTTTTACTGTAAATGATCTATCAGAAATAGTCGTATCGGTTTCGAATCGAATGCAGATATCCGAAAAATACGGATAGCCGTTGCAGTGCTCTTTAGTATATCGATCATCAAAATTTGATAAAATGTTCATGCAAATAAAACTATCATTGAATTTTATTTATTTACATCTGATGTCCTTTGATGTGTTTCAATTAGTTTCTTTGTTTTATTAAAAATCATTGAATTCTTCAACAGCTGAACTAGTTGTTGCTCGATGTGCATAAATTGTGATGTTTTTGCTGGAACATATACAAATGGAACTAGTTCTGAGTAACAAATAAATAAATTTCACACTTTAATCAACTGAGTCAGGTTATTTTTCATTAAAGTTATGGTTTTTGTACAGAATAGTTTCAGTTTATTGCTATTCTTCTTAGTGCCAATGAAGGTGAGTATTTCTTTTAAAAATTTTAAGTAGAAATTCAAAAAAAGAAAATGCTAATTTTTCAGGCATTGGAATTTATTTTTAATAATATTACTAGTCTAAATACATCTCATATTGTTTTAAATATTGATAATTCACAACTTGATGAAAATGAATTTTCACTAAGTGGAAATGTTACTTTCATGTCAACAATTACAAAGAATATAAACATGCACTACGTAAGTTTTACAAAAGTTTTCATTATTTTTCTTTTTTTTGTACAAGAAAGAATTTATATTTGTTTTTTCAAGATTACAAGACATTTTTACCATTGTCAACCCGGAAAAAACCATTACAATTTATTGTCACATCAAATTCCACGTGAGCATGTTTGTTATGTTATTAATCACGATTACCGAAAGAAACTTATGCATCGCTTGATGAAACCAGTGTCAAATTTTCCGTGCATCAACGATTCAAATAAAGATATTTGCAAAGAATTTCAATCTAGTGAAAGTGTAGGCATTCTTGAAACATTGAAATTGTTGATTTTAACTCGATTATGTTTTATTTTTAAATACATTTTACGGTTGATAATTTTACGGTTTGACAAATCATTTCTACCATCTTATGTTATTCATGAAGGTATGTATAAAATTGAAGTGAAGATCGATGTAAATGAAATCACGGTTGCTGGCATTATAATACATTTTAGTCTTCAATCAGAGTCCGAATCTTGAAAAAAGAAATTTCCTTTCCATCGATATGAGAATAAATGCTTTCAAATTTAGTCATTATCCTTGAATCCAACATTAATCGAGAATTATCGAATTAGCAAACAATTTTCTGTTTGACAGTTATGGTCAATGTTTGCGGTTGTGTTTTGTTTATTTTGTATAATGTTTCGGGATGATGTTTTTGTATTAAATGTATGTTTTGTATTGAATTTCATGTTAATGTGAATATTTTGTTAAGTAAAAGCACAAATTTGTACATTTCGCAAGGCTTTACTTACGCTGGAAATGTCAGCTTGAAATTTCAGCTTGATGGACATATTTATCCTTTTACTTAGCAAATTATTCATAACATAAACCAAATTATTTTCACCATATAATGAACAAAAACATATTGAAATATACAGAACATAGTCTAACCAATCATTGGATTAAAAAATTAATAAGAAATGAAAAAAAGGTAAAAAAATACTATCAAATCCTTCTTAAATAATTTTCTGTTATTCAATAGCAAGAAAATATGATTCATTTTAACAGAAAAAAAAATCAAAATATAATACATTGAATTTATTACTTATAAGCGACAAAGACTATCATGATCTTCATTCGGCAATATTTCTTTGAAAAGCTCATAGAATTGATCTAATGGACATTTTATTCCACAATTGGGAATGTTTAATGGTGAAACATATTCAGTTGGAGTTTTTCGATAAAATAGTTGAATATAATAATTGTGTTCCTTTTTGAGGTTATCATTCAATTTATATAGTTCAAAGAATAGGCATGATGAAGTGGGTGGCCTATGAACCTGAAATAATAATAAATGATCATTAGTGAATAAAAATGGCAGCAAAAATATGAATTTTTAATTGTTAAAATTCAATCTTCCATAGAATTTATGATCTAATTGAAAGTCAGAATGTTTGAATAAATTGTTTTTTTTTTTCAAATTCATACTTACTTCAAAAAGATTTAGAGCATTTAGCATGTTTGAAATTGTCGAATCATGAGCAGAATAAATCCAAATCGAACGATCCGGTTCAAGTAAAGAGAGTGATTTATTCATCGATCGATCTAATATTTCTTTAAGCAAAAATCCGGCTTTGAATTTTTTCATTTCGTTTGTATGAGTATATGCTTGGAAATAATGACCAACCATCTCCTCTATCGTATCATTTGTATACAATGTCAAGTTTTTCACCCAATCTGGAAGACTGTTTTAATATTTTCCTTAATTTTTGTCTTTATCTTGTTGAAAAATAATAATAAACTTACATAAGTCCCTTCTCCATTTGATCTAGAAAATGCATAAGTAAATGCAGCGTATTTATTGCTTCTGGCAATGTTTCACCACTATTAATTTCTAAAAATTTCAATAAATCTGTATTTTCCTCAAATTGGTATTTAAATTCGGGACTTTCTACAAAACGTGAGAATATTTCATTAAATCGTGGGCATTGTATGTTATGATTCAGAAGAAAATCTTCTTTGAATGGAATGGTATGTATGGGTATTTGTTCCAAATGTTCTGTTGGTGGAAACATTCCAGCACAACTCCATTGTGCACTCAACAGAGTTCGACTTGAGTTTGAACTACGGACATACACCAAATTCGAAGAGTTTTTTGGTCCAATAAGTGTATGATATCTTCGACGAATATATTTTCCAAGCTCATATTGTTGTCGCCGTCCAATCTAAAAAATCACACATTTTACTCATATTCTCTATAAATAAGTTTTAGATTATGCCACAGACAACTCATTTGAATAGAAATATCAGCGCTATTCATCTTAGTAAAATGGAAATTAGCGATGTGAATTATTACACTTCTACATGTACGCAACGTGTGAACAACCGCCACAAATTGATTGAGAAAAACATGAAATTCATCAATTTTACCTTCAAATTTATTTGAAATATGAAAAATAGTATTATTTGTCATTGATTATTGCTATTTATTTCCAAATATTCTTCTAATTCATGTTTCTAACCCATTAAGACCTTGGAAAACGCAAGTTGTGTTACGCAACATGTTTTTTGCTTCTAGCGGTTTTTAAATTGAATAATTTTGGATAACTTTTCGAAGGAAAATTTTATTTTTTTTTTCTTAAATATAATTAACCTGTCTTACATGTGGCGCAATTTAATATTTTTGATCATTTTTTGAACACATGTTTATAAAATAAAGCAAAAATGTAAAAAAAAAATCAAAGAAAAACCCTTGGAAAATCAACAAATAATGTAAAGAAAAAAAAAATATGTTGTTTTATTTTCTTAGTTACACCATTTGTATATACTGTGTGATTTTTAGCTCTCTGCTATGACCGGTTTAAACTCTAGACTTAATGGGTTAATTGAATGATTTGTTTATATTTGAACTCCATATATTTCGCTCACATGTTTAATATGTGATTTTTCTGATCGTCATTTTCATTTTACTGCAATTTATTCAAATGATTTGCCCGTTATGCACAATCCACATTGTGAAATAAATTAGCAATATTGAGAAAACTGGTCTAACTTACCTCTGTCAATGAAGCAAATTCACCTGGCCAAGACAAATATCTGTACGGATCTTTCGGATATGAAGGATGAGGATTTCTGTCCCCATGACGATATATCTGTTGTTTCAAACAATGTAACATTGAAAAGTATTCGTATATCACTCACAAAATGGTAAAAATATAATAAAAAAAAAAAAAAAAAAAAATAAATAAATAAATAAATAAATAAATCAACTCACAATATGAGCAAATATTAACTGAGAGTCTTCAGAATTATGTTGACTTGAAGAACTTCCATAAGATACACCAATCACCACGATTGATATTAAAATAAATATTGAAATTGAAATATAGAATATTTTTCGAATAGAAAACTCCATTTCAAAATATCTTCTGTTACAACAAGTCAACCTTTTGACTCAGTTCACCTTTTGTCTTGAAATGAAATCAAAATTTGTATTGCTTCAAGTGTAATCTGGGCACCCAAGTGTAATATACTTAATTGAATATCATTTACAATTACGATAGTTTTTTCCAAAATATTTGTTTTTTTATTTCTCAATCATAAAGATACGCCTGACTTCAACACGTGCGACTAGATATAGAAATCGAATTCATTTTTAATCACATAGCTATTGTCAAATATTGTGAGAATTCCAAAATTACACCAAAGCTTTACTTACGCTAGAAATATCAGCTTGAAATGAATCCATTAGATAGATTTATCCAATGGATTTGATGTTGCGTTGGTTGCATTGCAATTTGTTTGCATTTATTTACATTTACAATGGAAAAATTATGCCACATTGTAAATATAAATGCTAAAAATTGCAATGCAACCAACGCAGCGTCAAATCCATCGGATAAATCCATCTAATGGATTTATTTCATGCTGAATTTTTCACCGTAAGTAAAGCCTTGAATTATACACAACGGAAAATTTATAAAATGAATTCAGAATATGCTTATAACTGTGTAATTGTAAGGTCAAGAAATGAGATCAACGAAGAGCGAAGAACATTTGCTCATTCAAACTTACATACGAGAATAAATGCTTTCAAATCAAGTTATTATTTTTAACCCAAATTTGGCAATTATGATTATTGTTTTTGTTTCATTCATATTGTATTTCATTTTGATGTTTTTATATTAAATCTATTGTTTGTAATGAATTTTATGATTTGACAAATTGAATAAACGATGTAATATTGAAAAGAGTGCATGATTTTCATGATTTGAGCCTAATTTACGATAAAATATTATCTTATATTGGCAATTAAAATAAAATTGGATCGTTTTGGAAAAATTCACTGTGATTAAAGGTGTTAAATGAATGGAGTGTCTGTCATTTTTGCCCGTCCGCCCATCCATTCAGTTCTGAACGGAGGGACGAACAACGAAATTTACGCGAGCCCTGATCGGACGGACGGGCGGACAAATACCTAGTCCACTGACACTTTGTGTCACATTTTTTAAAAACTTTTTACAAATTTTTCGAAATTTTTTCATAATTTTTCGATTTCTTTTGGAAATTCTTGTAAAAAATCTTGAAAAATATTGTTGAAAAATTATGCATATCCGTCCGTTCGTCCAATTTTGCCCGTCCGACCGTTCAGAGCTTGCAAAAGTGTCGTTGTATGAAACTAATAGGTAAATGATTATCAATTCGAAGAAAAGTCCTTCAAATTGTCGTTGTTTAGCCTACACCGTTTGTTAGTATCGTAAAGTCGAGGTAGAATACATGAAATAATTCATATTTTTGACACGTATTTGTCGAAAATTATTTTTATGGAAATTAAATGCAAACTACATTGAATTTAAGGTTAAATATAAAATATTTGATACTTTATTTTGCAATCTTTACTTAAAAGTGGCACTGTATTTATCACGTGGAAAATCGATTTATTTTTTTTTTTATAGTATATTTAGTTGTTTATTTATTTATTTATTATTTATTAATTTATATTTTTTTTTTTTGAAATTCAATTGATTTCTTCGTTTAATAACATTAAAATCATCATCAGACATTTCTGTTACGGTTTCGTTATCACTGAAGTTGTCAATGTCGTCGTTGTTGTCCATATCGTGTAATTTATTGGTTGATCTTAATGTGAAATACATGTTTAATAACTTTTTAGAAGTTTCAAACGATAATCTGTTTCTGGTATCACTATGAACATGTAACCAGTTCAGCTTGTTATATTCGTTTGACTTCATTGTATGTATAAAAGCATGAACTTGATCTGAATAGCGTACACTGCGCGAACTAATTTTACTCACATTTTTTAAAATATCTTCACAAAATGAAATGAATAGATTTCGATTTTTTTTTTCATTGTAATTTTATTACAAGTTTTTTACTAAAATATTACAAAAAAATTATTTAAAATTTGTATTTATGGTTTTTTTTTTTTTTTTTTTTTTTGATTTTTTGCTTTCAAAAAGCGCTTATACCAACACTTGACATTACGAACGAAACAAATGTATTTTTCTCAAAAAACCCAGGATTTTGGCCTGTGGGATGTTTCGCCAAGTTGCTTCGATGGCCGTCATTGTTGTATTTTCGACCTTCTTTTTAGGGGGATTTAACTCTCACGAATGCGTACATTTTTACGAATTTTTCATAAATTTTGCGAATGCGCTTATAGAAATTTGCACAGTATTATCGAATATTTACGAATTTATCAATGGAGCAAATGCATTCGTGAACATTCGCCAATACCGTGCAAATGTACATAAGCGCATTCGTAAAAATTTATGAAAAATTCTTAAAAATGTACGCATTCATGAGAGTTGAATCCTCCTAGCAAGGGGCGAATTACTACTGAAAATCAATTTTCAGTACTTTTCAGTACTTGTAAATCTCTTCAATACGTGTCAGTATTTCAGTTCATTTTTCAGTGCCTGACAGATTCACGGCATTTTATGCAATCATTTTGCATTAGTACGTGTCATTAATGAAATCGCACACAAATAGAGAACGCGAAAATGTACGATGTAATAAATGAATTTGTTTTTTTTTTTTTTTTCAAAAAATTTAAAATGAATGAAAAAAAATCGACAAATATAAAAGAATACTATAGTTCAAAATGATTTCATTTTTACGAAGGGAGAGTTTTTCTGAAATAAAATTATAAAAATTTATGAACATATTTGAACAACTAATCGAAAAAAAAATTCCATGAAAGAGAAAAAAATGTTTGTTAGAAATTGATAATTTTCGATGATTTTTAATCATAAACATTAATAGACAAACATTCACATTGAGTGTAAATTCGACTGATATTTTGACAGGTACTGAAAAATTGCTATCAGTACGTTTCAGTATCTTTCAGTAACTGTCAGTTTTTTCAGTTCATTCAGTAGTAATTCGCCCCTTGCCTCCTAGCCTTTTTTGTAGACTTCTCGTGCTAAAATTCACCAGACATTCTCGATGATGTTCATATCTGGTGATTTGGCCGGCCAATTGTCGCAAAAAATTGATTCCAGTGTATAGGCTTCTATTATATGATTAGTACAATGGAATAGTGAAAAATATGTAAAAAATCATATTGTTTTTATGTTCGAACGCAGCTCTGAGAGGAAATCCAGATAATAATAGTCAAAAACTGCCTCCAGATGATATCTCGAAATATTATTATTGAAAAATTCTGTTATTATAAATAAACAACTATTATAATATGAAATCTATCAAAAAGTGTGAAATTTTTTTTTGAGAAATTTATTTATGTTAACAAAATATTAAAAAAGAGTATAAACAGATGATCTTTTTGTCATTAAAAGAATTGATTTTTGGTATGCATCAATTATATATGGATATTTAATCATTTATGCAATTAAATTGGTTAAAAGTGCAATAAAAATGCAAAAGAACTCAAGTATAGTTCATTCGATGGAAAAAATTCTTTAATGGTGAAACATATTCAGTTGGAGTTTTTCGATAAAATAGTTGAATATAATAATTGTGTTCCTTTTTGAGGTTATCATTCAATTTATATAGTTCAAAGAATAGGCATGATGAAGTGGGTGGCCTATGAACCTGAAATAATAATAAATGATCATTAGTGAATAAAAATGGCAGCAAAAATATGAATTTTTAATTGTTAAAATTCAATCTTCCATAGAATTTATGATCTAATTGAAAGTCAGAATGTTTGAATAAATTGTTTTTTTTTCAAATTCATACTTACTTCAAAAAGATTTAGAGCATTTAGCATGTTTGAAATTGTCGAATCATGAGCAGAATAAATCCAAATCGAACGATCCGGTTCAAGTAAAGAGAGTGATTTATTCATCGATCGATCTAATATTTCTTTAAGCAAAAATCCGGCTTTGAATTTCTTCATTTCGTTTGTTTATGAGTATATGCTTTGAAATAATGACCATCCATCTCCTCTACCGTATCATTTGTATACAATCTCATGTTTTTCACCCAATCTGGAAGACTGTTTTCATATTTTCCTTAATTTTTGTCTTCATTTTGTAGAAAAATATTATTAAACTCAAAAAAAAATAACCAACAAAACTTACATAAGTCCCTTCTCCATTTAATCTAGAAAACGAACAACTAAATACAGAGTAATGCATTTGTGAATTTTTCACCACTATTAATTTAAATTATTATTTATTATTGCTCACTTTAAACAATACAAAATGATAATGAAAAAATTGGTAAAACAAATACTATAAACATTTTACAATTTGTTGAACCCGATGAAAAACGAATAAATTGAACAAAAAAAAAAAAAAAAAATAAAGAAAAAAACTGAGAGGCATTCAACACAAATCAACATGGCTTACTCATTCGAACTGAGTGTATACAAACGAGCTCAGTCGAACTGAGTGTATATAAAAAGCAAATTCATTCTGTTTTGAATTGTTTTTCGATTCTTGTGTTCTTTATAGTTCGCTTGTGCAACGTATGCGCACAGAAGATAAGTATTGTAGTGTTCGTTTGTATCAGTATCGCTTCTCGGCCTAAAGGCTAAGATCAAAGTGTAGTATCTGTTCTTATCAGCTTAACATCTGATAGTTCCACCATAGGTGGACAACAAATGTTAAACTGATTTTTGGAAATTGATGGAGTATTCGAAGCTTGCTTCAGCTCTGTCACGGGTTGGCCTCGTATTGCAGTACAGCGAGGAATTCGGCCCAATAATTATAAATTACAATAAAAAAGAAACATAAAAACGACTATTTTTCTGTGTCGTATCGAATTGTATTGCGTGCTATGTTTGATTTTGTTTTTTTTTGTATAAATAAGCAAACGGTGCTTATTCAATATGCGTCAATTGTTCCAGACACCTAATTTCCCGTTTCATCACGTAATCATCGCTATAGTAAAATATGTCTTGAGAGTGCGTATTGTTTTATGTGAGATATTATGTAGTGTGGTATATGTTCGGCTTGATCTCACACAATGGCCACATAGAAATGCTGCAAACGATGTATTTTTATAAAATTCACTTTTGAATGGTTTTCTCAAAAATTTACCACACAAAAGCCATCATTTTTTTCCTATTTCGTCTGCTTCCACTTATTGAATTAGTTTACAAAGTATGTTTGGTGAACTGATGAGATATATGTTGTGTCTCTGTGCGATTTTTGTTTTTCAATGTCAAGCGAATTCATTCTAGCGAAACGGTGTTTTGGTCAGAATATTTTTTTTCCTTTTGATGAATAAATGTAGAAAGAAAAAGAAATAAATACAAAATTACTCACACGATTTGAACGCAAAAAAATTAGGAGCAATAATACGAATCTCCCGTTTATAAAATTCAATTCAAATAACGAAAAACGAACAACAGACCTTTGTTGCGCACATATCATGATAATTTGATGTAACATTTGCGAGGAAAAAAGATCATTGAAAAATAAAAATATGAATAGAACGTCAGCACACAAAGTGTTCAGAATTAACAAATTCATACGATACAAAAGTCTTTCCAAAAACAATTTTAAACAAAGATTTAATTAATTACTTAATTAATTAACATACAATTCTAACTTTAATCGTCCCGTCTCGCTCATTTGAAAGCAGCCGCATAGCTATTTTGAAACCTATTGATTAGATCGAGAGGAGAGTATGTTCATCGAACTTTATAGCGAAAAAGGAGAATGAATAATTGTAATGGTTAATAGAGAGAACGGATTTTACGATTTTGCATTGGATTTAGTAATTAAGTTCAAACATGCTCTCGTTTTTAGTATAGCCGAATTGATCTTTTCCATACTCTCCTTTTTTAAAATGTATTTGAATTTTTTTTACTTACTTTCCTCTCGATCTAATCAATAGAAATATTTTGAAATTCTAAAATTCTAAAATTATACACAACGACAAATTCATAGGATGCATTCAGAATATGCGTATAGCTGTATTATTGTAACGCCAAGAAATGAGACCAACAAAGAGCGGAAAGTTTTCGCGCATAAGTATACACAGCGCACATATATTCGATTCATTTGCATTGATGTATGCTTAGTAAGCGTTACATTCAATAACAAGCGAAATGCTTTAGTATTAATCAGAACATTAAATTGTCACTCATTTGGCACGCTTTTGCCAGGAGACGCTCTTGTTTATTAAGTATTTGTCCACTCACACTTTTATATTTGTAATGAATTAAGTGTGAATATATGCTTAAGGAGCGGCGCCTGAGTAGTGAACTAGGTGTCTGTTAAATTCTGCGCACGGTAATCGGTGGTCAAATGAATCGTTCACCAAATTTGCGACGCCAATATTGATTGCTTGACATATATTAAATGAAACATACGCATATTAAATGAAACATGAAAAGAACACTTTACAATGAAAATCCATTAAATAATTCTCGAAAACTGATAAATCAGATATATTTACTGAGTCATATTCTGTTTTGATCAAATTTACAAAATTCTGTTCAATTTAGAAAATATTGTTAAAATAATAATTATTCGGATATTATATCATAAATAAAATGTAAGAAATAAATTAAATTAAATGAAATGTTAAGCCATTGTTTCCATTATTGGTATGTTTCGTACTTTATCGCTTCTCGAAACAAAATATATGTTTAAATGTTCATATAAACGTAAGTGAAATGCAATTTCTTTGAACTGAAAATTGAATGAAATGTGACGAAAAATTTGAATGGCCCGAATTAAACAAGGATTTAAATGGGATTACAAAAAAAAAAAAAAAATAAAAAAATTTAAATTGAAAAAACTATTTCGCACATCATTTACTATCTAATAAACATTCAGTTTCGAAATCCGATGGTAAAATCTCGTCATATAATTCGTACATTTTTTCAAGTGAACATTTTGTGCCACAATTTGGAATATTTATTAGCGTGGGTTCTTCTGTTGTTGAATTTCTATAAAATAGTTGAATATAATATTCATTTTGATTGGTTTTATAAAGCTCAAAATGTAGAGATGATGAATATGGTGGATTATGTAGCTAAAAATAAAAACCAAAATTAAATGAATTACGTTAACAAACATAAGAAATTCAAAATTAATAAAATGATTTACTTCAAATACTCCAAGACTATTTAGTATTCCAGCGATTGTAACATCATGTCCTGAATAGAGGTAAAGTAAATAATTTGGTGATAGTTTTGATATAATTTTATTTTTAAAACGGTCAAAAATCTCTTTAAGAAGAAATCCCGATTTTAATCTTTTTAACACAGTCGTTTCAGAGGAAAATTTCAACCAATATTCATATAAATATTGAAATGTACCGCCCGGTATAAAAACACTCTTTGTCCATTCAGGTAATCTGTAAAATAATAAGAAATTATTTTAAATCGATTACTAATTTAATTTAATTTAATTTCAAATTGATTTATGCATACGTTTTATTCAATTCAGATTCAACTTCAAGAACATTATAAATATCTTTTAAATTTTCCAAAGTTTGAATTGGTTTTCCTGCATTTTTTTCCAAATATTCAAAGAGTTCTTGATTTTCTGTGATAATTGATTGAATTTTATCAGATTTTTCATATTCTTTAAGCAACTGTTGATAACGAGTACATACTCGTTCAGCAATTATTAAATAATCACTTGAATATGGAATAACATAAACTGGAATTGGATTCCAAAGTAAATTTTCATTCCATATTTGCTCATTTTGTGGTGGAAATAATCCAGCTAAAACTAAAGATGCTGAATTTATTGTACGATCCTTGGCAGATGATACCGTAAATATTTTATCCGGTGAATATGATCCATCGATAAGAAGTTTAGCATATCTTTGACGAAAATATCCACCAAGTTCATATGCACGTTGTTTTCCTTCCTAAAAAATAATTTTGTAAAAAGATAATTTTGGAAATAAAAAAAAAACGAAAAAAAAAAAAAAAAAAAATTTATTCTTTTACATTAGTTAATTGTCCAAATCCACTAGGCCAATGCACCTTGTCCTTATAAGGGTCATTTGGATAAGAATTGCGAATATTTCTATTTCCATGTCTAAATACCTATTTAATACAAAAATAAAATAATAAATTTCTATCCATAATTGCACACACAGGCTCTATAGGAAATAAAACCATTAGAATGGTGGCCACAGTTTGGTCATTGACCAATTGGTCAATATATAAAGTTAAATAAATGTTTTTGTTGATTTTTCACTAACAATTTGTGCAAAGATCAATTCATCTTCGGTTTTATTAACAACATTGCAATTCACTAACGAAATACACAATAAAACTACTATATAGAACATTCTTAATGACAGTAACAGTAACAGTAAAATTAAGACAGTCTAAATAATAATATTCAATTGCTAGCTCAACTCGATTTAAATTCCAATATTTTGAAACAACATTTTATATTCAGTCTTCATGTACAATACTAGTACATTTAGTATAAACAAAATTCGAAAAACACGTTCTAAAACTTGATTAGCTTATCTTTGTACAACTATAACTTTTTCTTTTTATTTGATAACCCGTATGCTAACATAGAAATCGAAATACGGAAGAAAAGATGATGAAGACAAAAATCATAAATAAAAATTAAAATTAATGCAAAATAAGAAACATTAGAATCATATTTTCATGATCACTTCAAATTATAAATAATCCACATTTTATAGATGCTCACGAAATCATTTCAAAGTTAAATGATAATTCCGATCATTGTAAACTTGATAATCAATATTTGAAAGTATCTTTGGAAATAATTTTTTGGATGAAAATATATTGATTAGAAGCTAAGGAAATGAAACTATTCGCGAATGAACGTTTTTTCATATATTGTAGTAATACATAATAAATTGATAAAACGGAGAACTTTTCTGAATACAATTCAACAAAAAAAAAAAAAAAAAAAAAAAAATTATTCATATCAACATTTGTATCATATTCATCAACAAGTGGCTTAAAATATTCACAATTTATTTCCAGTTATTAGTTCCACATTTCATTTAAATATATTCTCCATTAACTATGACATCTACACATTATGGATAAGTATATTTGAACACTCAATTTATATTTAAATAAGCAGTGTTTATATAATACCCTCAACTGAATCAAACTAAAAATTATTGACCAAATCATTAAGTAATCAAAAATTTTATTGGAATTTGTTTGCAAATCGGCATTTCACTATTCAAAGAAAAAATAAAATATTGAGGACTTTTAATATTGACTTCTCTTTATTAACAATTTAGTGAAATATTTATTGGCAAACGGGTTTAGCCCGTTTTTTTTAGAGTTTAAGAGAACAACTTTTGTTTTGTTTCATTTTGATTCATAAATCCCCAAAATTACAAGTGAAAAGTTATCGAGCAAAATAATTAAAAGTACTTGGTAAAACTTGGTCCATTTGACATTTTCTATTTACTTGACATATTTAGTGGAAATGCCACATAAATTACCATTGAAAATTATGAATTTAATAAGACTTATGTTGAAAATGGCATCTCCACATATCGTATCAAAACTAAAAGCTCGAAAGACACCAACATTGATGCAAAATTTAACAGATACTTCACAAACATTTTGAAACATAATGATAGGAGTTTCTACATTTAAAATGTAACATTTTGGGCATATTTTATGGAAATGAGTTAATAAACAACTAAAATTCGTATTTTGAAAGAAATAATAACAGTTAACAAAAATATCATATTTATTCATAAATGGAAATTGTTTGTATTTCCATCAATTGAATTATTTAAATTTGTGCAAACATAAATGTCCACTTATTAACTTCAATTAAATCAAATTTTCTTTTTAATTATGTGTGGAATACATAAATTTGTTATGAGAATGTTGTACCTAAAACATCTACTAAACCAAAAACTATTACTGAAATCTATTTGTTGAAATATTAATTATTATTTGACGACATTGTTGACAATATAACATAATTATTAAAAAAAAAACTACATTGTTGGAAATGGAATGAATTTAGTTATTTGAATTCAGTGGAAATACTAACACAACAGAATAGACAGTGTTTTAATTGTTCAATTGTTTTTATAATGTTGACTTTTTCATAACTAAATTTCTCAAATATGTCATTGATAACAGTTTTAAAGTTTTTCCTCGCTTGGTTTTCTATTATTGGCGCCTCTCAAAATTACTTCATTTTAAATCAATCAAATATGAGTGAAAGTGTTATTTCATGCAAAATAATTAAAAATTTACTCATTAATTATCTTAAAAATGAACAAATTTTCCTTTCAATTTTAAAAAAACCAAATAATTTACAACAGGAAGATATTTTAACAAATTTTTTACCCGAATTGCCCACATTCGATTATAATATTCGTTACAAACTGAACAAATTCCTTCGTACGAAAAGGCATGAACTTAATTTGATTTTTATTGATAATTCTGAATCACTACCGTAAGTATATATTTTTCCAAATTTATATTATTTGAACTAAAGTTCTACAAATTCGGAAATAAAGCGATATTTTTATTTTCCATCATAGAATCTTATTAAATGAACCTGTTCAACAATTTCATCTTTCTCAAAAGTTTTTGATTTGCGTAACTGAAATAGTGGAAAACATCACAAAAACTTTGGACAATATATTTGCTGTTTTATGGAGAAATCGTTTGATTTATTCACATGTTCTCATACGAACCGATGATTTATGGTTCCTTTATACATTTAAACCGTATCAAAATGATTGCGTATCATTGGCTCATATAAAAATTGCATCATTCACATTTGAAAATTATACGAATCGAATTTCTTTATCATTTGATGAATTCTATCCAAAATTACTGAACTTTAATAAATGTCCAATTTATGTGACTAGCCGTGATTTGCCATACAGAAAAAGATATAAAGGTTATATAGAATTCTATGGATTTCGATATTCGATTGTTGATCAAATAGCAAAAACATTAAATTCAACAGTTGTGTATCATTTTTCTCTTGATCGTGGTGAAATATTTGAAAATGGTACTGGAACTGGTAATTCAAATATGGTTTTAACTGGTCAAGCTAATTTCTCCATGGATGTATATTCACAGAAAACTGTTCGATCAAAATATTTAGAAGAAAGTGACCCGTTTTTCTATTCCACATATGGTTTCATATTTAAAATGAAATCGATTCAAAACATAGATGAAAATCCTCTAATGGCACCATTCAAATTAGATCTATGGCTCTTACTACTCGGAATCATCCTTTTAATGATAATTCTGATATTATTATCGGATAAGTTATCTTTAAAATGGAGACACTTTTATATCGGTGGACGAAATAATCGTACGCCAATTTTAAATATAATCCATATTGTTGTGGGTGGATCGATTGCGAATCGGCGCATTTCGAATGGACACAATATGAGCAAATTTGCTAAAACATTATTGCTTTTATGGATTATTTTCTGGTTCCTAGTTCGAAGTTGGTATGAAGGCACTTTATATTCGCAACGAAATCATTTTCATTCACCGTATGACACAATTGAGAAAATTCAAGCATCTAATTGCAAATTATTGGTATATCCAAGTATGCGAAATGTGTTAGCACCATATTTCGAAAATGAAAGGTAACGTCTCACTATGAAATTGTATTTTTGACAAAAATTATTTGGAACATTTTATATTTTCAGAATGGTTAAATTGCATAAAAACTATTTAGAGTATAATAAATATTTTTATGAAAATGAAGATACTTGCGCAGCTATTTCAAGTGAACTAGCTTATCTATTATTCATCAAAACGCATCGTTCATACCATGGATTGGCTTTAACGAAAAATAAACTGTTAATGTGTGCATTTGTTTTCTACTCACATAAACCGAATTTCTTTCATGATCTTATCAATAATGAAATATCAAAGCACAAAGAGTCTGGTCTAATCAATTATTGGCTTTATAGACACACTGATAATCGGAAAATAACAAAAATTCCATCAAAACTTAAAATAGAAAACATCATTGATATTTTCAAAATAGCTACAATTATGTACTTGATTAGTTTTATTGTATTCATTTTGGAAGTATTTTGTGTGAAATTCAAACGGGTGAAATGTATCCTTGATTATTTGACTTATTAGATATTGTGAAAAATTTTCACTAAAGAAATAAGCACAATAAAATAATTATGAAAAAAAAAAAAAAAATGCGAAAGGTGTTCATAATCCATATTGGAACCTAGGGGAATTTATCTATTCGCAAATAACCTCATTCGCTTATAATGGATTCAAAATTTTATTTATATGAATCATTCGCAAAATATTCGCATAAATTGTTAAAATTCGATTCAATATGGCAGCCTAATATTCTCATACAGAAGTATGAAGTTTTGCAAATGACTCATGATTTTTGCAAATAGCTTCATTTTTTGCGAATATTCTGCGAATATATTCGGCCGCCATTTGCAATTTTCTCCGCCATATGCGAATATATTTGCAAAAAAATTCGCAGATTATTTACATATTCGCATCTATTTGAATGACATCCAAACCCCTAGATTGGAACATGCACGAGAAAAAGAAATAAGAAGGAAATGTGTATAATATTGATATAGGGAATTGTATCGACTTTATGTATAAAATATATGTATTAGGAGCCGAAATTACTTCAGTTTGGACATTCGTGATAAAAATGGGGTTAATAATCAACTAAAATTCCATTATCTTACAATTATTTGTTATTTTGACAAAATAATTACAGTTAACAAAAATATCATATTTATTCATAAATACAGAGATTGTTTGTGTATCTGTCAATTGAATTGGGTATATTTGTCCAAAGGCATTTATGAAACCTCAATAAATATTCACATATTTACTCCAGTTAAATCAAATTTTTTTCACTAAATAGTATGTGTAAAATGTACGCAAATTTGTTGAGATTGTTAATCAAAACACATTTACTAAACGAAAAACTACGAACTAAAATTATTGTTGAAATGTTAATTAATGTTTGGAAAAGAAAATTTAACACTGAAATATCTCTTTTACTGTTGTTTATAACATTTTAACAGTGGTTTGTTTAGGGTTTTCTTAGTAAAATGTTGATAGAATAGGTCATTAATGAAGCAAATAATGTCTTGAATATTGTTTCGATTTAATTTCGGATTCTTGAAAAAAAAAAAAATTAGTTCTTTGAATTTAGTGAAAGAAAAAGCATCAAATCATTAGCAGTGATTTGATTGTTGTTTTCAGGTTTTCAGTCATTTATTTTTTAAAATTTGTATATTTCAAATATGTCATTGATAACAGTTTTAAAGTTTTTCCTCGCTTGGTTTTCTATTATTGGCGCCTCTCAAAATTACTTCATTTTAAATCAATCAAATATGAGTGAAAGTGTTATTTCATGCAGAATAATTAAAAATTTACTCATTAATTATCTTAAAAATGAACAAATTTTCCTTTCAATTTTAAAAAAACCAAATAATTTACAACAGGAAGATATTTTAACAAATTTTTTACCCAAATTGCCCACATTCGATTATAATATTCGTTACAAACTGAACAAATTCCTTCGTACGAAAAGGCATGAACTTAATTTGATTTTTATTGATAATTCTGAATCACTACCGTAAGTATATATTTTTCCAAATTTATATTATTTGAACTAAAATTCTACAATTTCAAAATTAAAGCGTGATTTCTATTTTCTATCATAGAATCATTTTAAATGAACCTGTTCAACAAATTGATTTATCAAAAAAATATTTGATTTGTGTAACTGAAAAAGTGGAAAACATCACAAAAACTTTGGACAAACTATTTGCTGTTTTATGGAGAAATCGTTTGATTTATTCACATGTTCTCATACGAACCGATGATTTATGGTTCCTTTATACATTTAAACCGTATCAAAATGATTGCGTATCATTGGTTCATATTAAAATTGCATCATTCACATTTGAAAATTATACGAATCGAATTTCTTTATCATTTGATGAATTCTATCCAAAATTACTGAACTTTAATAAATGTCCGATTTATGTGACTAGCCGTGATTTGCCATACAGAACAAGATATAAAGGTTATATAGAATTCTATGGATTTCGATATTCGATTGTTAATCAAATATCAAAAATATTAAATTCAACAGTTGTTTATTATTTTTCACTTGATCGTGGTGAAATATTTGAAAATGGTACTGGAACTGGTAATTCAAATATGGTTTTAACTGGTCAAGCTAATTTTTCCATTGATATATATTCGCAACAAAATCTTCGATCGAAATATTTGGAAGAGAGTGTACCATATTTTTATTCACCATACAGTTTTACATTTAGAATAAAGTCGATTCAAAGTATGGGTGAAATGCCTCTAATGGCACCATTCAAATTAAATCTATGGCTTTTATTACTTGGAATCATCGTTTTAGTAATATTTCTGATATTATTATCGAAAAAATTACCTTCAAAATGGAGACACTTTTATATCGGTGGACGAAATAATCGTACGCCAATTTTAAATATAATCCATATTGTTGTGGGTGGATCGATTGCGAATCGGCGCATTTCGAATGGACACAATATGAGCAAATTTGCTAAAACATTATTGCTTTTATGGATTATTTTCTGGTTCCTAGTTCGAAGTTGGTATGAAGGCACTTTATATTCGCAACGAAATCATTTTCATTCACCGTATGACACAATTGAGAAAATTCAAGCATCTAATTGTAAAGTATTAATGTATCCTAGTGTACGTCCAATTTTAACTCCATTAATCGCAGATGAAAGGTATTTTATAGAAATTTAAATATTTGAAATATAAAAGAAAAATTAACACGATTTTTTTTTTTTTTTTTTTTTTTTTTCAATTTCAGAATGATCGAATTGGATGTACCGTATGCAGATTATATGAAATATTTTTATGAAAATGAGAATACGTGTGCCGCTCTTGCTACTGAAATAGCTTATCGTCAATTCTTTGAAACGCATCATTCATACCGTGGATTGGCATTAACAAAAAATAATCTTTTATTGTCTGCATTGGTTTTCTATTCGCATAAGCCGGATTTTTTTCATGATTTTATCAACAAAGAAATATCAAAGCACAAGGAGTCTGGTCTAATCAATTATTGGCTTTATAGACATTCTGAAAATCGAAAAATGGTCAAAATACCATCAAAACTTAAAATGGAACATATTATTGATATCTTTAAAATAGGTGCAATTATGTACTTGATCAGTTTTATTGTATTCATTTTGGAAGTATTTTGTGTGAAATTCAAACGAGTGAAATGTATTATTGATTTTTTGACTTATTAAGGATTCAATAAAAATATTTATTGTGTAACATTTAAAAGAGAATAATTTAAATTTTGAATAAATGCTCCAATTAATTAGGGAAATATTGATTAAAACTTGAATAATTCTGTTTTGTTAGCAAATCAATTTAATTTATAGGAAATTTTCCATATTGAATCATTATAATCATTATATTTGTTTGTTGTGTAATGATTGAGCTTTAAATACATTGAATTATTGAGCCAGCGAAGTGTGTTAGTTAAATTATAGCGATTGTATTCGTGTTAAATATATTTTTGTACATTATATACTGTATTTTATGGATGGTTTAAAAATACCTACAAAAACATAAAATTATTTCACGATAATAATAAATGAAAATCATAAATAATGTGTTAAAACCTAATTAATCCATATGATTATTTTTATTCAACGTATTTATACCATTCCTAATTCATATAAAAGATCTCAATTGGATGAAAATATATGTGCATGCAATATCCCATTATTTTCAATGTCAATTTATCAATATTAAACAGACAAATTCGCATGCATTACGTGTTTTTTTTTTTATTCTAAGATAATATCTTCATTCAATTTATTGTCGCTTGATTTTTCTTATTAAATTTTTACACACAACGCTAATTCATCTTAATTACTATTTCTTTTTAATTCAATTTAATTATTTTTACCTCCAACTAAATACAGAACTATCATGCATAAAAATGAATATGAATAAACACTGAATTTTGGAATATTTTCAATCATTTTTTGAATTTCGTTGCGATGACAGCTTTTTGGATATCGACTCTTTCACTTTTCGTTCTTTTTGCACCAACATTTGTAAGAGTTTTATTTTGAAAATTCTTGAAAAAAAGTTTCGAATAATATCAAATTAAAATTAGTTTCGTCAAAAGTTAAAATAGGAAAAAAAAACACAAAAACTAAAAAATCGAAAGAGAAAAAAAATATTTTTCTACATTTTATTTTTATTTTCATTTTTATAAGGGTGCATGGGATTATTTTTTCGAACGTGTGGATAATCGAAGAAAATCAAGTACTGGTCATATCATATTTGATGTTGAAGTGGAACGTGTCAATCGCACCGATTATGTACTTACCGGAAATGTTACGTTTCGATCTCCATTCAAGCGAAATTCGAATGCTTACTTTGTGGGTGAAATTTCTTTATTTTATTATTTTTTATTTCATCTTTTTTGAAAAAGTTTTATTAGCAACGAACGAAATTTTTTTTACAGCATTCATTGAGTTTCTACGTAAATCCATTGGAAAAAAATCCGAATGAAAAAGTACCAATTCATTTTCCTCGAATTAGCTATTGTGAATTCTCAAATACTGGACATCGAAAATATCGTGTAAAATCATACAAACCGCCAGTGTCAAATTATTTCTATTCAGATGATCCAAATGAAGATCTTTGCCATGGTTTTAAAGCCGAAGATGATGTAAGAATTTTTTTCTGTTTTTTTTTTTCAGATTGAAAAAAACTTCAAATAAACAGTTTGATTAAATTTTAATTTCAATTATCATATTTTCAGTTAAATTTTTATATTTACAAATTTGTAATCAATAAATCAACTGAACCACCGTACATTCCAGATGGTCTATTTAAAGTTGAAACACAATTCGAACTGGATGATTCAGTAATTGCAGGAATTACATTGGTTGTTAGATTAGAAAATGAGACGGATTCATGGCGAAGTGGCTAATATTCGAATTTTTTCATATTGTATAAATGACCAAGATAAATTATTTATATATGTATTCACATATAAAAAATTCACCTAAATTCAAACAGTTGACTCTGAGAAAATTGTAAATAGAATTTGTTTTATTCACATTTCTACTAGTGATATAATTTATTTAATTCAATTCATAATCATTTAAAGGCTCATTTAAATTTTTGTTAACGGTTCGTTACATCTGTTCGATTTTATCTGAATCGGTAAAGAACAAAGGTGCACTTAGCGAGACAGTGACGTTGTGAACAGCAAACACGCGTACGGAAATTGTTAATTTAATTGAAATAACATGCAGTTACAGGTTTGTATGCATTATGCGCAATTCAGTTTTTTCTCTCCCTTTTTCTTTCGCTATCTATTCGTTTCTCTCTATCTTTATCTCTTTCACTTTCCTTAACTTTCTTTCGCTCTCTGAATCTTTCTCTTTCTCTTTCCCTCTCTCTCCCTCTCTCTCTCTCTCCCTCTCTCTCCCTCTCTCTCCCTCTCCCTCTCTCTCTCCCTTTCTCTCCCTTTCTCTCCCTCTCTCTCTCCCTCTCTCTCTCCCTTCTCCCCTCTCTCCCCCTTTTTCTCCCTCCCCTCTCTCTCTCTCTTTTCTTTCTCTACCTCGTTCTTTTCACTTTGTTTACATAATTATTATGCTTTACATCCGATTCCAATGCATTTATAAGGAAATATGAACAAAGAATCAGTTAACTAAATAACCCAAAGTTAGATGTAATAAAAAGCGTGCGTTCAATTTGTCGGAACAGCAGCTCATAATTTGTTGGACTAAATATTGAGTTGAACTATGTCGAACAAGCTGATTTTTTTCCGTATTTTCTTTTTTTTTTTCTCGCTCCACATGTTCTAAACATGCAAAGAAGCACGTGCATCTGTCATTATAGTAGTTGTTTATTTGTTTGTTTTTTTTTTTCTCTTCATTTTTAATGTGTTGATATTTTTGACATGCTATGGAGCTAATTGCTACCATAAATTTTGATTTTGTCAACAATTGTTAACATTCGAATTGAATTTCACATTTCAGGATGTGCCATCCATGTACGTTCACACTCCTTGAAAGAAAAAGAAAACAAATTCAAAAAAAAAAAAAAAGAAAAAAAAGAAATATCCTTTATTCACATATGAAAGCAATAATAAATAAGCATCACTTGTAGTGGATCTACTTAATAGATGATGCGGTTAATCGATAAACCATACGTAACTATATCTGAAATCTTAAAGATTGCTTAGAATGATATTATGTGCATTTGAGTGGGAGTATCATGTTGCATTTAGAATAATTCTATTCATTTGGTTAATTAGGTTTTAGATTTTTTGGAGTAAACATTGATTTTTCGGAGTAAAATTGGTTTCATTTTTGTTAAGAACATTGTTTTATTGAAAGCATAGACAATATTCATAGTTTTTTTTTTAAAGTAAAAGTGAAAAAAAAAAATTCAATAAACATGTCGTTTGTAGATTCATCTGCCTCAACATCACAGCAAAATCAAAACAATCAAATTAACTATAGTTCATCGTCAAATAATTTTTCTGTTATAAATGAGCCAAAATCACCGTTCGACACAAATAAATTCACAAAATGTCCAAAGTCTAGTATAAATGATTATCATAGTACAAGACCAAATATGGATTTATGCATTGATTATAACAAGTGTTATGGCAATACATTTCAATACGATGTAAATAGTTTCAGTTATGATGGTGAACATTCATATGGATTAATTCCCACACAACAAAATCAATCATTCAATTCCACCAATCAAATTGAATACAATTTCAACGATGATTCCCATAAATTTCAAAATCAAATTGGTAAGTGTTTTTTTTTTGTCTTATTTCATTTTAACCGAAACTTTCATGTCGTTTATTGCTTCTGTGCAAAAAAAGAAACAAGAAAAATAAAAATTTGAATTGCCAATGTGAGTGCCGTCTATCGGCGATTTGTTGAAATTTCATTGTTTTGTGCAAGTGTATGCGTTATTTGTAACAGCTGTCATTTTTCATTTCATTGTGTATGATGTCAAAGCAATTGTGACGAAGAAAATTTCCACTTTATTAATAGTAATATATGTATATTCAATTGATGTAGAGCAAAATACGAGCATCGATTATTTAAAACAAAAAAACAAAAAGAGAAAAAAAAAAAACGAAACAACATATTGCTTGTATTTTAATTATCAATTAAAAATTGCCAGCATTGATAGTGACAGGACTTGGAATCGTTTCAATTAAAAACAATTGAAAAGAAAAAGAAAAAAAAAAAAAAAACAAAACGAAAAGAAACATTAAAAATATTTGCATTGTGTTTGATTGGATTCTCCTTGAATTAAACTCAGAAAATAGAAAACAATATCTAAACACTTGTGTGAAATAGAAGAAAAAAAGAAACTGACAAAACATCAAACAAAATGGTTAAATTATTTGCATTGAGTGTTTTCTACAAAGGAGCTAATGAAGCAAAATTATTGAAATCGGCTTACGATTTGCAGAGTTTTTCATTTTTCCAACGTGGTTCTGTGCAAGAATTCATCGGGTATGTAAATTAATTGATTGAATTTGTGATTGCGCGGTCCAATCATCTAACCAACTAAACATTTCATAATTCTTTAATTTTTTTTTTTTTTTTTTTCTCCACAATTCAGATTTGCCAGCAAAACAATAGTTGAACGTACACAATTGGCAACACGACAATCGGTTAAACAAGATGTTTATATGTGTCATGTGTATGTTCGTGGTGATAGTTTAGGCGCTGTTTTAATTGCTGATCATGAATATCCACAACGTGTAGCGCATACATTAATAACAAAAGTATTGGATGATTTTACAGCAAAAATACCAGCCGAATTATGGTCAACAAAAACGGAATCGGGCATTGATTTTAGCACATTACCAGCATATTTGGCCAAATATCAAGATCCACGTGAAGGGGATGCATTAACTCGTATACAAGATGATTTGGATGAAACGAAAATTATTTTAAAAAATACAATTGAAGCGGTTCTCGAACGTGGCGAAAAATTAGATGATTTAGTAGAAAAATCACAACAATTATCGTTATCCAGCAAAACATTTTATAAAACCGCCAAAAAGACTAATTCATGTTGTACATTTTTGTAAATGCTCACACATAAACATATATATATATAAACACACACACACGTGCGCGCCGATTATTTTTTTTTTTTATTTTTGTTCTGATGGACAGAGGCAAACTGTGTCTTACACCAAATTTAATGACATACAATTTATTCCATTTATTGTGCTCATGTGCTCAATTTACTACAAACAAAGACAAAGCAAATTTTGAAAAAATGAAAAAAAAAAAAAAAAAATGTTCCGACAAGTTTCATTGGACCCACAATAAAATATGTGTTGTAATAATTTTTTTCGATGAAAATAAAATTTAAACTATTTTTAATGGAACAATATTGAATTCATTGAAAATACGTCGAACATCATATTAAATCATCAATATCATCATTTCATATAGTTTTTATGCCAAAATTGCAACGATTTGCCAACACAATTTGGCGTACAATAATACATAGATTTATTAGCCAATTATTGATGTCATTCATTTGTTTTTCTCTCTTGTTGTAAATGTTGCTTTTTCGATGGACATTCATTCCTTGTGAATAATCACAATTTTTGATATGAAAAAATAATAATAATAACGAAAATATAGAAGAAAAAGAAACGTTAACCTGAGCCGATCAATTACAGATCATCAATGTGTATGCTTTAACAATGAAATATACAATTCTGCAAATTTATGGTAAAACACATAAATGTACACATTTGTAATCAATATTTTGATGAATTTTAGCGATAAATATACAGTATTACCGTTGAGCAAGTGATTTTCCTTTTTCAAAATACATATATTTATGGCATATTTTATAATATTCATTGTATATTAATTGTTTGAAATAAAGAAAAAAAAAAAATGTTTAATTGATGAAAAAGAAATGTGCTCTGAAAAAAAGAAGAAAAAATAATAACAAACAACGCCAGACAATTGTATTCCATTTTTTTCATTCAATTTATTTTAATTTAATCGATTTTCTTTCAATATATATTGAGTCGTTTTCTTTTGATTTTTATAATTTTTGTTTTATGATTTTTTTTTCCATTAAATTCTTGTGATATAATTTTGTATGAATTTGATTTGATTTGATTTGTCTTTAGCGGATGTTGAAACTGAGTCAAATGATGATCCATCGCCAAAATTTCGCAAAGAGCGAACAGCATTTACTAAGGACCAAATTAAAGAACTTGAAGCTGAATTTGATCAATCAAACTATCTAACACGACTTCGACGCTATGAAATTGCGGTGGCACTCAATTTAACCGAACGTCAAGTGAGTGAAATTCATTTAAATCCATAGTAGAGCTACTCATGAACCGAACATGAACCGTTCATGTTCAAGAATGGTTTCACTTTTATGTTCATGTTCGTTCCGGTTCGATTCAAGTTGTTCGAAAGAGAAAAAAGAGTGTTCATGTTCGTTCGAGTTCAAGTTCAGTTTGCTCAAGATGTTCAAGTTCGGTTCATGTTCGTTCGAATATTGTTTAATTAACTGAACCAAATTGAACTGTTCAATACATCAATTAAGTAAGCAACAATATTTCGAATAGGTTTTGTTTATATCGAAAATTCCTATTTTTTCAAATACAACCGAACTATTGCTCAGTTGTTTTTCTCAGAAAATGAAGCAGTGTCGAAGTCGCTTCAACAAAGAAATTCATTGTCTCTTATGCCATCTCTAGTCGAGTACGGTGTGAATTTAAATTAATATCAAACAAAATTGAGAAAGTGGACTTCTATGCCGTGGGCAAGTACATCAACGATCGATTAATGTACTACGGTATAAGTCGTGCGATGTTACGTTAGAAGTGATCTCTATCATTTATATACTGAATGGCACATACTCCATTACGGAATGCAAACGACAAATCGTATCTTTTTGCCGTTTCCGTTGATATATTGACAATTTGCATTGATAAATCGCTTTCATGCAAGAAATTCATACGTTGATAAATCGTATAGATGGCGTCAAGTGTGTAGAATTTAAACGAACAGGAACAAATTGCATTTATGAACCACTTGAATTAATTGAACAGCGTTCGGAAACATTTTGTGTGTTCATGTTCGTTCAAGTTCGGTTCAAGTTGTTCAGAATTGAAAATGATCTGTTCATGTTCATTCATGTTCGGTTCAAATTCCAACGAAATCGAACGAACTCGAACGAACATGAACAGTTCGGTTCAGTGGGCAGCTCTAATCCATATTCTTTTCACAAATTACAATTGTTGGAATTTCAACAAAAACTAGGCCAAAAAAATTAGACGAAAATTAGTTTTATTATGTTTTTTTTTTATTTAATTTTTTTTTTTTTTTTTTTTCAGGTGAAGGTTTGGTTTCAAAATCGTCGGATGAAAAACAAACGCATCAATTCATCTTAGTTTATTTAAACGTTTTGCAGTTTTGCCCATTTTTTCAACATCTTTCAATTTTTTAACCTTTTCTACGTTCGACGATGTGGACGTTTTCTCATTTGCTTTTGACTTTTTTACCTTGGCCACTTTTACCAAATTATCCGTGTTTTCAACTGCTTTCGATTTTTTTACTTTTACCACTTTCTCCATTTTTGCAACGGATTTCGGCTTTTTTGGCTTCTCGGCTATTGATTCTTTTTCTATTTTAATAGCTTTTGGCACTTTTGTCGCTTTTGATATCTTTGCCACTTTTTGCGCTTTTGCCAGTTTCTCCATTTTTGCCAATTTTTCATCTTTCTTCACTTTCTTCTCCTTTACTATTTTTTCTTCTTTTATCGCCTTTTCCGTTTTAATCACTTTTTTCGCCTTTTTCGGCTTTTCTGTTTTTTCTTTTTTTTCTACTTTAACCGCTTCTTTTTCTACTTTAACCGCTTTTGCTATAGCTTTTGGCAATTTGGCCAACTTAGCCACTTTTTCCACTTTAACAGCTTTTGGCAATTTGACCAACTTAGCCACTTTTTCTGCTTTCGTTACTTTTGTAACTTTCCCATCCGTCTTAACTTTCTTCTCCTTTGCTATTTTCTCTGCTTTAGCCTCTTTGCCCGTTTTTTCTATAACCTTCTCAACTGGCGTATACAGTTGACTGCTAAGATCAACTTCGATTCCGGCTTTAGCTAGTTTTTTTTCTAACATCTTCAACCTATGATTAAAATGAAAACAATTCAACAATTCAATGTAATTAGAGATAATTTTAAGTTGAAATTACTGATGTATAAAAAATCACAATAAAATGTTTCAAAAAAAAAAAAAAAAAAAAAAAATGAAATGAAATGTCAAAAACTTACTTGTATTTACTACGTTCAACACGATCAATATGTGCTTCTGATGAAACTGGTTTATTGTATTGGGCCACAGCTTTGGCAGCTCGCACTGTTGTTGGTGTAACAAGTTTAACTTTGCCATTCTTTTGTTTAACAAATCTCACCAATTGTTTGAAATAATCATGATCTTGTTTTTCTGGTGGAATGTAAACCGTGCTCAATCGTTGCCGAAACATGAGATAACCATTCATTGATTCGGCTGCAACTTTTGCCACTTCTGGATATTTAAATTCAATATATGCAAATCCTTTGCTACCGCCAGTACGTTCGGAACGTGCCAAACGTAATCGTGTCACTTCGCCATATTGACTGAAATATTTCTTCAATTGCGTTTCGAAGAAACCTTTTGGTAAATTTTTTATAAGCACAACACCACGATTCAATCGAATTGGATCAAATTGATGTCTTGCCTTTTGCTTTTTAACAATTGGTGCTCGATTTAACTATAGATAGAAAAAATACACATTTCAAAATAATCACCAAATTTAATACGCGAAATGAAATTTTAATGCAAATATTAGTCTCACATACCTTGTCTGAAATTGCTTTGTTGGATTTTAATTTAGCCAATTTTTTGGCTGCTTTAAGATCAGCGGTTTTTTGCAATTTTTTCAATGATTGCTTTTTCGGCTTTTTTTCAACATCATCTGATTTTGATGATGCTGTTTTGGCTAACTTTTTTGCAACAGCTGGCATTATTATTTATTTTTGTATAATGTTTTCTTTTTCAAAAGAATTAGAATTTAAATGTGAAAAAAAATAATCAAATGGCTAAAATTGTACCGTCCAAAATAAACTAAACACGTGCAAATGTAAGCATTGCGGATTGTCAACACGATATTCTGTATCCAGTATGAAGTTGGTTGCGACTCATGCGTTTTAACATGCGTTTTATTGAACATTTCGTTCATTTCTTCTTAAAAAAAAAAAATAAAAAAAAAAAATAAAAGCAATTATAAATTTTATAAAAATTAAAATTCAAAATGAGATTAATAATTGTTAAAATTGATCAATTATATAACTTAGAATATTTTTAAATGTCGAACGTTTTAACTTTTTTCAATATTGACACATTTACCATAATGAATATGATTTGTTTGATTGATTTGAAAAAAGCGCCATTGAAAACTTAACTTTTGCATTGAATTTGACATAAACCGGCATGATATTGTTTTTGGTCGCATCTAGAATACGGTGACAGGCGACATTGAGTGGATAATATTAGTTTTGATGAAAACAATTTTAGCTTAAGAATTGATTACAAAATGACCTACTATTTAGAGAATAGTTCAGTAAGTAGATTTGTAGATTTTGTTCAAAAATGGAATTCTTTTAAATAATTAAATCATTTGAAACAATTTTTTATAAAAATTAGTTGTGTTTAAATGAGTGTCTCAATTATCCACTGAGCACAAGATGCTCGGAAATGGCGCGATTGATTGATTGTGGCAGCATTAAGGATTTACATGATTTTTTCCCAATATTAATAAAATCAATCTTTGGTTATCCAGGTAATTGTGTACAAATACCACAGTGGAATATCAATGTATTGTTTGATTGTGTCAAACATAATCCATTTGTCATGAATTTTACAATAATCAATTTACTTTTAAATTCATGATAAAACAAAAAATCATTTAGTGAGATTTACTTTTTTTTTTTTTTTTTTTTTTTGTTGCAGGATGGGGACTGCGTACAATTACAAGAGAAACCGCACCAATGGAATTTGAATATGTGTATAATTTCTTTGTGCCATTGGGTCCAATGTTTCGACTCTGTTATCGTTTGCTATCCGAACCAATAAAATTCGATGTACCAATTGAATCATTACCAACAAAAACCATTCAAATGTTAAACAATGGACGTTATGCGGCATTTTATTCAGATATTTTAAATATTGATCCATATCGTCGTCAAGTTGCATCACTTCAATTAAATGCATTCGATTATTTTATATTACATTTTGCATTACATGGAATGATACCATTGCATAAACAATTACCAGCCGCATTAACCGTTCATAATGATCATTTAAAAACGGTTTATTATTTTCTTACCGCTGATTATTTATGTACATTTTTACCAACCGATCCAAATACCGAGGTGCAACCATCAAATGTATATTGTTCAATAAAATCAACAGCATCAATGCCAATGTCACCAATTGTACCAATGCGACAAACAAAATATTTATCACGCAATGTTATTTCACATAATTTTACATCAAATGCAACAAATATACGTGCTGCATCTGAACCATCACGTTTATCATATTGGCGTACCGAAAGTGTTTTACATTTATTTATTGATACATGGTTACGATATGATGTTGATGGTATTACAGATTTACCAAGTAGTGAATTTATACAAGTTGTACGTGTATTAATAAAACAATTACATTCATTTGCAAATTCAGCGGAAATTGATGTAACACCAATGGCATCACTTCGTTCATTGGCCCAACCAATGATGAATGTTCAAATTAATAATTTTTTACGTGGCATTATACAACGATGGCCATTAGATAGTTCATTTCTTGTTGTATTGGAATTATGGTTAAGTTATATACAACCATGGCGATATACATTAAATCGAAATATTGGTATTGATGATCCACAATTACAAATTGCAATTCCACAACGTTTTGAAAAATTTATTACCGAAAATGCGGCATCATATACACAAATATTTATACAATTATTGCCAAGATTTGAACGACTTGATTTTACATCATTAAAAAATGTCACCATTTTATATCGTTTAGCAAGAGTATTTAATCAATCAAATTTGGCACATTTATTACGAATGCATGATCGACGTTTATTAAGTGAACATTTAAATTTATCGCCAAATAAATCGAATTTATTACCAAACATTTCATCGCATAGCAATCAATCACCACCAAGTCCATTACAATCATCACGTGATGTAACCGATTCATTTGATTCACCAGCCAATTCAACGGCATATTTTTCACAACATAATGATGTTAATTATTTACATGAAGATGATACATATATTTGTCTATTTGGATCAACTGAACGACAACGTCCAATCATTTCAAAATTAGAACAATTTAAAAATAAATTATTTGAATCGTATGAATGTGCAAATCAAATGATTAATGAACTTGAAGCGTCTGTACAAAAACGATATACTGGCTTCTTTGGTTATATTAAATGGTATTTAACTAGGGGCTGAGAACCCTTTATGAATTATTATATTTTTATTTACTTTTTTTTTGTTTCCTCCTAGGTATTTAACTAATGATGAAGATGCTGTACACAATCAAACTCTAACTGATGTTCGCAAAATTGCCGAAGTGCTTGAGTTTGTTATTCGATCATTTGCTATGATATTCCAGGTGAGTTTGTTTGTTTTTTCTTTTGATTCTTCTTTTTATTGTGTTCAGTTATCATTAGGAGTGTTTTTACGCGTCAACAAATTTCAATGATGATTTTCCATCAAATCATTTCCAATCAAATGATTTTGCATCAAATAATTTCCAATCAAATGATTTTCTTTTACTTCAGGAGGAGATACCAAATTTTGCAGCCGAATTCACTGATTTTCAACAACGTTCCAGAGACCACATTGTGCCACATTCAATATTTGAGGAGACAAATATATCCGATAGTTTGAATTTAAGTCATCATACATCGCCGGCAATGGTATGTTAATTTTAATATTCGAAAAGAATAAAAAAACATCAATCCCCTTGGAAGATTCCATTGTAATTAGATTAGTAACAAAGATGGGTTTCAATTTCTTCATTAAAAAAAATTAATAATTAAAATCTTGATTTTTTCAACAGATGATACCGCGTATTCGAAAAGTACAATACACTGGAGATCCATTTACATTGCCAGCACGTAGTAATGAAATTGAATTCTTGGTACGATTATTCTATAGACTATCATGTTACTTGAATGAGACAGTAAGTAATTTTTTATTGAAAAAAAAAAAAATCATAAAATCCGTAAAATTTTCCATTTATATCAATCAAAATGATTTCAAATTTTCAGTATGCCGTTGAAATCGAGCAATTATATCGAAGTCCAAATTTATTGGGTCAAATTGCTCGTCATGTGTTAGAATCGCCACGTATTGTGCAAACATTTGAAAAATCGCATGGTTCCAGTGAATTGGTTGAGCGACGTCTTCGACCTCGTGTCAACTTACGATATTTAGCATCGTACCGTACTGTTATTATTATAATATTATCATTCATAATTGGAAAATTATTGTTTGGCGGTTCATTGTTTGGTTTCTTTATGTTAATTTTGTTTAAACTTATGATGACATTTCTATTTTCGACTTATGAATTCGTATTTAAGTCATAGTCAAATCATTGAGCGAATTTAAAATATCATAATAAAATGAAATGAATATAATAATAATAATAATTTTTTATTTTTATTTGAAAATGCTTTTTCATAATTACATTAATTTTTGTACTTGTGATTGTATAATTAGATGTTGATCATGAAACTATGATTTGCAATTTATTTAATCGAATAATGCATGTTCTTTTCTCTGGGTTTACGTTTTATTGTTTTTCTTTCGTTCAAAGTTGGCTTACGGCATTGGTTAAAATTGAATGGAATTTGCGAATTTCATTCGGACACTGAGCCTGTACCGAACAACAACAAACAGTGCCAAGCCACTTAAGCGCATTTGAAAAGATAGGAAATGGGAGAGGTGAAAGTTCGAACGAATCAAATACAACAACAAAAACTATATAAATGCTCAGTATTTGGTTTTATTTTAACGTTCTGATGTTAAATTTCCTAGTTGTTAATCGATATTTCATTCTTGAATACAGCTAAAAAGCGACTTTAACCAACATATTCTCCTTGAAAGCACTTCAATCTCATTTTTGTACGTTAAAACTCACAAAAAGACAAAAAAGCTAAAACGCACGGTTGTCGTGTTGTATACGGCATAGTACAGTATTTACGTGCCAATAAAATAAATTAGCATGCTTTAATGTGCTGAATAAGATGAGTTCTGCTCAATACAATAACAGATAAATATGCGAATTTGATTTCACTGTGTGTGCGTATTGCCAAAATTCATCACACTTAGCACATTGAAACGTGCTAATGTATTGTATTTTTACGTAAATACTGTGCTATGCCGTATATAGCACGACAACCGTGCGGTTTTAGCTCTCTTGTCTTTTTGTGAGAAGGAAGTAATTTGACGGTATCCTTCTCTTCAAGTTTATTTTTTATCACACAAATGATATACATTTGACGTTTATCATTGTACACTTCATAGCTGATATAATCATTTTCCACTCTTCTGCTTTATTTGTGTTGAACTATAAATCTCATTGGGATCAAAAGAATTTAAATGAAGCAAATTGGAATTCTTTGTATATGTTTAAAAAACGTTTTATAAATGTATACTGACTATACAGTATACACACGGAAACGGCAAAAAAATACGATTCCGTGGAAGTGTATGTGCAATTCAGTGCATATATGATAGAGACGTACGACTTATTACGTAGTACAATAATCGATATTTGGTGTACTTGCTTGTGATAAAATCAAAACAACAGAGTTTGTCACAAATTTATGTAAAAAAATATCAACGAAAAATCCATCTGTCAATGGAATATATATATATGCATTCCACCGAATTCAATAGATCAAACGTGCGCCAAAATTGCTAAGCTGCTCATCTATCGTAGGCAATGCCTATTGGGCATGTATATCGATATATTGTAATTGACGCGTATTTGCGTGCGAAAAGGAATTGTATTTTATTGACTCGCACATATAACCAACGCGCACGCAGTTCAAAATACAAATGCATTGCACACGCAAACACACGGCGATTGCAGTATTTCGATATGCTTGCCCAATGGACATTGCATGGGATAGATGAGGTGCTGCCATTCTTTTGCGCACGTTTGCCTTAGATCCGGATCGTGGCTGTTAAGTAGCCTGTCAAATTGAGTATTTCAGCAACGGTTTATTTGGTGAATGGTGAACGGTGATCAAGGCTGCGATCAAGGGAGAGAAATATCCCACAATATGGTACAAAATTTTCATGAAATGCAATCAAAGATAATTGTTATTGTGCGAACGGAAAATGATTTGATAACCTCAACGATGATGTTTACAAATTTTTGTCAGATCAATGTTAATCCAGGATTCAACCTTGTTAATCAACGTCGATATTTCAGGCTAGAGAAATGATCAAACTAGATAATCCAATGAAATAAACTTTGACTTCAAATCATTCATTTATATAACTTTGTAAAATACAGAATCGAAAATATTTCATTAAAAAAAAAAAAAAAAAAAAACTAAAAACAATTCAATAATGTCATTTATGTCTAACTAAAATTATTTGAGTAATTCTTGTGGAAGATATCCAATTATGTCATCAGCATGTTGTTGTAAAATCTTCTTTCGTTCCATTGCAAAAATGTCTTGTCTGAAATTGAAATGTGAAATGTAAAATTCAAATTAAATTGGGAAATTGACAAATGGAAGCTCAAGGTAAGAAAAAGTGATGAAAAAAATTAAGATTGAAACAGAAAAGGGTATATTTTCATTTGAAACAAACCTTCGTTTCTCTAAAGCTATTAATTCATTATGCTCTTGGATCATGTCAAATATTTCGGCATTTCGAGCATCTTCTCGTGCTGTCAACATTTCACGTACAATACGATAATGCTCTTGTTTTTTTATCCTTTGCCGTTCCTTTGTAAGTAATTCCAGTCGATCTTGTTCGGCTAACATTTTAAGCTGTTCATCACGAAATTGATCCTCTTTTTGTTTTCTTTGCATTCGTCTCATCTCAATTTCTTGCAATTGTTGTTCAAGCTCTATTTTAGTTTTTAATCGTTGCCGAATTTTATCTTCAAGTTGTTTTCGATCTAATAATAATTGTTTTTCATGTACTTCTTTGCACTTGAGCTCAATAAGTAATTGTTCGCGTTCCAATTTTTGACGCTGACGGGATAATTATCGAAATAATTGATAAACATATAATTGAATAACTTAAATAAAATAACAAAAAAACGATGTTCAAATCTATATAATTTTTTATTAAATTACCTCAATTTCATTGAGTTCGTTGCACATTTGTTCCTGTTGTTTGGCTCTTGCTAACATCTTTTCATGGTCAATTTCATTCAATTGTTTAGCACGTTCCTCTCGTTCCGCAATGTACAAACTGATTTTTTCATTTTCTTCAGCAACAATACGTTTCTGTTGCTCTTTCCATTCATTCTGTTCTTTTATCATTCGCAAAATATCATCGCGTAAACATTCCGTTTTTCTTATTTTCTCTTGGATTTGTCTGCAAAAAAAAAAAAAAAAAAAATAAAAAAAAATAAAAAAAATCAGAAAAATTATTTAAACAATTGAAAATAAATCATAAAAATGTTCGCATCATTGAATGAATTTTAAACATTGTAAATCTTACTCAATTTGTTCTTTTTCAATTTGTGCCAAAATTTCGTCAATGATAAGTTTTTCTTTGAGAAATTCTTCATATAATATTTTCCGTTTGAATTGTTTATCGGCAATTTGTTCAAGTAATTCACGTCGATGTTTTTCTTGTTTTATACATAATTCCATTTTTCGTTGAACATCTCTTTCATGATCCTCATTTTGTTTTTGTTTCATTTGTTTAATGTCATTTTCAATTTGAATTTTTTCCTGTAATCGTATTTTTTCACGTTCAGCCAATTGCATTTTTAAGGCTTTTGTAACATATGCAGCACGAATTGTTGCTTCTAATTCACGTAATTCTTGACTATTTTCACGTATTTGCTGTGCCATACGTTCATCACAATACAAACGATATCTTGCATTTCGATTTAATTCATCGGTTTCATCCATTTTATATACGAAAAAAAAAAAAAAAACTTAATTTTGACAAAATGTAAATAATCAATTTAAATTTGTATAAATAAACAAAAAATAAACATTTGGATCAAAATGAACAATAACGACTATTCGCTATAGCAACTAAACTGACATTTCATCCGTTTTACTTAATTTGACAGCAATGTTCATTTTGACAATTTTATCATAAAAACTAATTTCTTTGGAGAGTAAAATTTTCATCTGAACAACCAATTCATTTGAATTTGTACGATATGATAGTAAGAGATAAGTCAAGCCACAAGACTCAAATAATTATAATTTTATGTTATAAAATTTGCCAAATATTTATTGAAGGTATAAAACAAACGAAAAACAAAATAAAAGAAAAATAGAAGAAATTAGGCACAAACACTCAAGTCAATATTTCAGAATGGCAATTCGGATATGGTTTCATACCATTTTACCTGTTATCAAATTAAAAATAAATCAAATAAAACCAAATGATTTTTTTAAATAAGAACTTCATTTATATGTTATTGTGCATTCTTTTAATCCCAAAAAAGAGATTTTGTACAGAAAATTGAAAAAACCATGTATTCATATGTGTTATTTGAATAAAATTCGCAACAAGTATCAAATTATCCTCCTTTTATCCTATTTCGAATTGTACTGTCTAGAATCGGAATTTTTGTTACTTACACTGAATCTAGTTTTTTATTTTCATCTTTTAACATAATAAAATTTTAATTAAATACCAATTAGTTAAATGTTTTCACAAACTAAATTAGCATACGAAATTTGATTCTTGTTCTTATCAGTTTCACTAGGATCCAATGATATTTTTTTAATATTTGTTAATAAACAGTGAAAATTGAATGTGGCACACCATTACAAATCACCTGATTTTAGTCCTATTCCGATGACAGAAATGGGTGAGAATCAATTTATCCACAGAATGGAGTAAAAGCGTTACATATCCTAAATCTGAATTTAACTAAAAATCGTTACCTGAATGTTCGTCCATCTGATGGATTTATTTCAATCTGACGTTTCCAGCGTAAGTAAAGCCTTGCTGGATGCTTAAAATAAGATCAGAAAAGTTAAAAAATCAATAACAGATAAATCCAGATAAATTATTCATCAGTTTTATTAATAAAACAAAATATTCAAAAATACTTCCATTTTTAAAAATGAAATATTTAAATAATCATAAAAGTGATGAAGCAATTTCGATTGAATATTCTAAAAGAATCTCTCTATGCCTACTTTATGGTGATAATCATCGAAGATCGTTGATGATTAAAGGTGTCAAACGGACGGACAACGGGCGACCAAAATGATGTTCGTCCGTAATTTGGGGCGGACATATTGTATTTGTTCGTCCGTTTGAAATTTGAGACGGACGTACATATTTTTAGAGTGGATGGCAAACTTTGTCAAATGGACTATTTTGTCGATGAACAATTAAGAATGATCAATTTTTGTCTTAGGTCTTTACCTATGTGACTTTCCACATATGATTTGATTTTGCTTCTCAATTCATCTAGATTTGAAAAATGGATGCCATTATTATTCTAGTTTGTCATGATCTATTGCTCGTTAAATTGTCCCTACTTCTTATGATAAGAATTTTTGGGTCTTTTTCGACCCCAAAAAAGTTGTATTGAAAATTAATATTGCTATGCAATTATAATGCAATATTTAAAGCCAATTTCTGCTAGTTTTTCATCGTCTCCATCAGTCATCAGACCAAAATTGATGAGGCATCAGCTATAAATTTGTAAAAAAATTTAAAATTGTGAAAGTGAATGTGCTAAAAATAGAATTAAATTCAATGAGTTTCATTTCATTGAATGAACAAAAAAAAAAAAAAAAAAGAAAAAGAACAAAACTTTCCTTGTCGCATCTTTTTTAACTCAAAATTTTATTGTTTGTATTTTAATGTCCATAAATTAAAATATTATTTCTGTTTTACAACTCGGAATCTTAATTTAGATTTATCTTAATCTGTTTGTTTTTCATTTATTCATATTTCTTTTCATTTTTTTTTTTTTTTTTTCATATTCTCTTTCTTAAACCATCGATTTGAATGCTCAATAAGAAAAGCGTATATATCCTCCAGTATTTATATATTGTGGTTGAATTTCGATTACCAAAATGTCGTTTTGTATATGTCGTTTGGTTGCTGTTTTGTTTATTTTGGTTTGATGGTCATCGATTATCAGCTGAAAATGCATATGCTGTTAAATAAATAGCATATTGTCATTCGACAAAGATGATTTGATTTTGCGTCTATCTCTCATTCATTCATCATTTTCTGTTAAAAATAACATTTCGTTTCCTTATTGTGGCATAAAACATTCATACTTTTTTTTTTTTTTTCTTTTGTTGTCTCTCTTTTTTCATCATTATATATTTTCCATTCCATGTCTGTATTCCTTCTGCCATCATGTTGCCGTTTTGGCACACAAAACAAACGTACAATCCGTACATTTGCAAATAGAAAATTCCTCACTTATTTTGTTGCTAGCTAAATTTTTATTTTATTTTTATTTCTTCTCTTTACTAGATGAATCATCATGTTCATTTTTCTTCTTCTTCTTCTTCATTTTTTTTTAACCAAAATAACGAAATTTTCAATAGTTTGCTTACTTTTTTTTTTACATATATAGTTGGTTTTTGTTTGAGTTTTGTTGTTTAAATGATTACGGGCAATTTGAGCAGAATATATTTAGAGTGGATGTTGAAATTTATAGAATTGAGAATGCAATTTCAGAATGGTTGAGCGCATCTGTGAGTGTGTTTGTTTTTTAGTGTGTATGTGTGAGTAAAAGAGAGAGAGAGAGAGAGAGAGAGAAAGAGAAAGAGAGAGAGACATATAGATGCATGCTATTCGTCGATCAATAGCAGAAATAATACTTTATTGTCGATGATGTTTTTATCGATCAACTGTAAAATAGTAATAATTACTTATTGTAATAATTTATTCTTCCTTCTTCTTCTTCTTCTTCATCTTCTTCTTTTTCTTCTACATGTTGCTTCATTTCATTCTGCATTTTTGCATTTGCTTTAGAATAATTTATGTTAACGAAAAATAAATCTCACCGATCATTCGGACAAAAGATTCTATGTTCAAAATGGAAATTCAAAATGAAAACCATTTACAAAGCAATCTCTATAACTATCGAGATATTTGAATTCATTCGGTTTTGTTTGGCTTTCTTTCATTCGGATTTGTATGTCATTATTTTGTCATTTGCAGTTTATTTAATTTAAATTCAATGTGATCTGGCGCCCTCAATCCAAAATCGAATAGCTTTTAATAAGTAACAACTTTAAATGCTGTCTTCTAATTTTCGCATTGTTAAATTACATTTTTTTTTTTTTTTTGTTTGTTTTGTTTTCGTTTTTGTTTTTCTTTTAAATAATTTGCTTCTTCTTTATCTTTCTTTTAATTTACTTGAATTCATAAATTTGTTCTTTTACCGCATTGATTACTACACATTATTTTCATAGTAGGTTTTTTTTCACATTATTTTTCATTCTTTCATAATTTATTAGTCATAATAAACTTCTCTTCAATTCATATTTTGTTTTTGTTTTATTTGTTTGCTTGAATATATCACACATCTTTCTCTACATGCTTGAATAAGTGTTCAATGTAGAAAAAGATCCATCTTATTCTCTTAAAAAAAAAAAAAAAAAAAAAAAAATTCCATTTCAGATATTCCGTATTTTCTATGCCCAACAATCTTGATTTTGTCTTAATCAATTCGGTTTCCATTCCATCGATTTGAGTTTTGCTGTCGACGTTGGTTTTTGTTTGTTTGTTTGTTTTGTTTTTCTTCAATTTTTTGCTCGTTTAATTTCTGTTTTGTTTTTCTATTCAGATTTTTATTTCTCAACACTTTCGCAACAATACAACTGCACAAATCTACAATGCTCTCTTCCCGTTGTTGTGTCTGTATGTTCATTTTCTCATAGTATCCCAGAATTCTGTTTTTTTTTTTTACCTTAAATTTGTTGTCTAGTTGGTTGGTATGTTTGTTTGTTTGTTTGTTTGTTTTTTATCTCTTTTCTCTTTTTTTTTTTCTCTTTTTTCGTTTGAATCTTACTATTGGTTTGTTGTGTTTGCTCGTTCCCCGTTAATAAACTATTTCATTGAATTTTGTTGCGAAAGTGGACTTCTATTCAGATCTCATTGTGTTTGGTATTGAGGCATTGAAGTGTACATCATTTGTGGCTGCGCAGCATTGTTATTTGGCATTCCAGGTACTGCTCCAGCGGTAGTTTGAACACCCCACACATTCGGCTGAACCATACGATATGCTGCAGCTAATTTGATTTAAAAATAGATAAGAGAGACGAACGGTGAGAAAGACGATTAAGTTAGAATAAAAACAACAAAAACAAAAAAAAAAAAAAAAAAACAAAAAAAAGTGAACGAAGTGAAAAGATGAAAAAACAGACGACGATGATGGAAAATTGCTTGGCAAATTGGCAGTGAACCGCAAAATTAGAGAAATAGTTTACAAACCTGCACCTCCCTGCTGTTGGGGATTTGTGTAAGCGTACGTATAAGGATATTGTTGTTGCATGTATTGTGCTTGCATGTGAGCTGCTGGGTATCCCTATAGAATATGCATATGCATTCGAAAAGAAAGAGAAAAGGAAAGAGAAAAAAAAGTAAACAATGAAAAACACTATATAATAATAACGATATGATATGATATGATATGATATGATATTAATATGGTGAATAATTTTCAATGATGAATGGTTATGGTGCTCGAGCGACGGAAGACGAGCAACCGTCTACCATGTGTATAATATTTATGAGCAGAGGCACTTACCGGATACCAATATCCCATTTGTTGATATGAATATGGATATTGTGTGCCTTGTGGTTGAGTTTGTTGCGTACAACCAATCGTTGCATTACCCATAACTGATGCTTGTGAATTATTTGCATCGCCACCACCTTCTTTACCCCAGAAACACTTCACCGGATGACCGGCAATTTCGGTGTTGTGTGTTTTTTCGATAGCGTGCGTAGCTGCTTCTTTCGTTGTAAATTTAATGAATGCAAAACCTTTGTCCTTAAAAATTCTAATATCTTGGATGGAACCAAATTGGCCGAAATGCTTATGCATAACATCTTCAGTAATAGTATTTGCTGGAAATCCACCACAATAAACTGTTGTATTAGTTGAGCTGGTTTGATTATAAACTTCTTCATATGTTGGTCGGCCATTTTTCGAACCTTTTGCAGATGAATCACGCGGTGGTGGTGGTTTTCTTGTTGACCAATTTGTTCGAATTGATCGTGATCCAAGCCATTGTCCATTCATTGCTTGAATGGCATTTTCGGCTTCGGCTTTTTTTACAAATGACACAAACGCATAACCTTTCGATTTTAACGTATGCGAATCACGTACAATTCGACAATTTGATATTTCACCAAATGGAGCAAATGCATCACGTAATGTTTCTGTTTCAATTTCAGGACTTAAATCGCCAACAAAAATGTGATGATGTGTGCTTGTATCAGCTTTCGGTTGATTACCTGGACTTGTTGCCCAATTTACTTTCATCTCTTTTTCTAAAAACAAACGTTTGTTCATCGCTGTCAATGCAGTGGTTGCCTGTTGATGACTTATAAACTCGATGAATGCATATGGATCATTGCCTGCTTCTCGGATTATTTTGCAATTTTTTATAGTTCCCATTTGGCCAAATAGAGCACATAGTAAATCTTCAGAAACGGTATGATCTAAATTTCCTACGTAAAGGGTTTTCGGTGACGAGTCATCCATGTTGAATACAACCTAAAAGAAAGAGATGAAATTACAGAGAAAGAGAACAAAAAACAAAGAGAAAAACGAAAAAAAAAAAATTGTTTAAAATTCAATGACAATGAAGTGTTGATATTTGGCAACAAAATTCAATGGTTTTTTCTACTCTCTCTCTCTCTCTCTCTCTCTCTCTCTTTCTCTCCCTTTCTCTATGTCAATCAGAACGACGCGCACACAGGGAAAAGGCAACGGAAATGCAAATGGAGAAAAACGAACAACATGAATGCAATAAAATAGAAATTTGGCGCAAAATTGAATGTATACGAACATACACGAGAAAATTGATATACATATATGTTCTATATGTTTAAATAAATAAAATAAAATAGATACACAGTAGTGAGAAACAAGTCGAAATCTATTTATTGTATCTGTATTCACACAGGATATGAAACAAATATTAAATAGCGGTCAACATTGAAATTGTCAAAAGTAATCATCATCAGGGTGCGATTATTCATTTGCAGATCGCACAGATCTACAATTTATGTGAATCAATACAAATAGAAAATTATTGAAAATGCTGCATCCACAATCTATTTTTTTAGGTTCAAATGTCGGTATTCGTTTCAACACATGATTTTAAAATCCAAAATATTCACTGTTTGTTTATTTAAATTGAAATTTTTTGTTGTTTTTTGTTTTACCGTGTTAAAAGATCTCAAGTCACTTTTTGCAATATTATTGCTTTGTGCTTTTTTTTTTTTTTTTAATTTCAATTATTATTTCTCTAATTTTTTTTTTTTTCGTTATTTTGTTGCCTCGTCCGAACTGCATGCAAACATTTGCGAATGATATATGATTTTGTATTCATGCAAATAAATACACATTAACGCGAAAGAGAAGAAAAAAAAAAAAATACGGGAATATACGATGCAAGTATACATGATTTACACATTCTACACACATTTGTATGCTGGTGTGTACTACTTATATTATAACAGGGACAGAGAGCATTACGAATGTTTACCACACGAATATTTAAAACACATGAGAATGGCAGAAAAAACTTACGTGTTGTCTATATAATATCTAATATTCTAGAATATTTTCTTTGTTCAATGATTATTTGCAACACTTTTTTTTTTTTATATATATATGGTAATTGAAAAAAAAAAAAAAAATGGAACTTGTATATGTGAAAAGCCGTCGATTTGCTCACAAAAATTTCTTTTTGGCTTCAAAAAGGCGTCTACGGCTACGACATTTGCTTCATTGCCAACATGACGTGGCTAAAATATGTGTATACCAAATACAAAAGGGTCCTGCTCTCTATGATATCGGATGGTTTTGGAATTACAATGGAAAATATATATATATATATGTATGTATATATATAAAATAAAAACCGAGACGAAATCACAATAATTCACAGCGTCTAAACTACTTTTATACTGCGTTCAATACGTTAAATATCGTCTAACAATTTCAATTTGAAATTAACTTTTTACACACAATCCGTTTATTTCTACCGTATAATGAGAACAAAAGACCCGGCGGTAATTTGTTGCTGTCGTTTCACTAATTTCAGAGCCAATATAATTTACAATCGCTTCTAAATTTCTTTTTTCCTCTCTATTGTACCACAAACTGTGGAGAAGGGGGCGCTTTTGAGAATTTAATGTGCCAAGAAAAAAAAAATGCTATGTACACTACGACAGAGTTCCTCGTCTCTGCTGATTGGCGGCCATTTTTCATTTTTCTATTTTTTTTTTTTTTTTGTCTTCTTGTTCCTTTTACCATTCTCTTTTTCCCAACAATAATCATTAAAAATGCGATGGTAAAATTATTTAAAAAATATTTTTTAAATTTTTTTTCAATTAAATACATTTAAATGATTTGAATTTTTAATTTATATCTTTATTTTTATGTACAAAAATGGGCATTTTTGTGTTTACAGCAGTATTGTTACTAATTTTTTAATTGACATGTAGATGTCGCTGATAAGTAAAGTAAAATAGATATTTTCTTGATTTATATTTTCATAATTCCGTAATTATTATTTAATTTATTTGATTTTTGTTTTGTTTTGTTTTTTTTTTCTAATTTAATGTCTCCAATTCATTGAATTTTGTTCATTAAAATTGTTGCATGTCAAAAATGCATTTTGAATTGAAATGACAAAAAGATAAAAACAAAACCAACGGAAAAATAATTTATTATATATTTATTTATTTGCTCATTTTCAAATCCAAATTTTTGTGGACATAAAATGGTAAATAAATGCAACGTAGTTAAAAATTCCATTCAAAAACCATCTTTCTTTTTTGAATTAATCAAATTGTGTAGAGTTGAATACAATTGTCAAATTTAACAAGCAATTTGGACACCCAACACGAGTTAAATTTCTAGCAAACGTTTTACATCGACCTTTCGTCCATTTTTCGCTTTTTTTACTCACATACATACACAAAAATATTCGCTCTCTCCATTTCTTTCTCTCTCCCTCTCTCTCTCTCTTTCTCTCGCGCTCTTTCTTTCGCTCTCCTTCTTTCGCTTTCTTTCTCTCGCTCTCGTTCTCTCTGTTTAGCGACAACACTTCACATCTGAGTAGATGGCATGATAGTAGTGTTTGAAGACCATTCGTCAAAATTAGAAACAAAGATTCAAAGATAGAGAGAAAGAGTTTTTATTTCTACTCTTCAATTATTAAATGTGTAAACGTAAGCGAGTTATAATAATGTGAAAAATTTTTTATTTTTTATTTTTATTTTTTATTTTTATTTTTATTTTTATTTTTTTTTTTTTGTGTAAAACAAAACGAATAGAATAGAAAACGGAACTGTTTTGACATTTAACGCTGATTTAATGGTAGCCATCGAGAGGAAAGTGACGAATAAATCAAGTGCTTCACTATCAATCGAGAACAGTACGAAAACTGTCAGAGTAAGAACGAAAACATTACTACATTTTTTTTTTTTCTGCTTTCCCTTCAATATGTAAATCATATACTGTGTCACCACTGCACATGAAATGTTAGCGAATTACTGATTGTTAATTTATAATGTATTTTCCAATAAGAACAACAACAATAATAAAAAAAGAAAAAAAGAAATGCAAAATAATTTCACTATTGAAATGTAATAATTGTGAAAATATGAAAGTTTAATTGAAAGCATATACAACAAACGAAATTTTCCTATTCATTTCCGTAAGTGAAAGATGCAATTGCTAGTTGTTATTTATTTGTGTTTATCATGAATTTCGTCACATTGTGAATTAATTACACATAGTCCTTGGCCATCGTAAACAATAATGTGACACAATTTCGATGCAATTGACTTGTTGTGTTGTTTTTTTTTTTTTTTTTTTTTCTTTGATTGTTATTATTATTATTATTATTATTATTATTATTCAACTTTTTCTTTCTCTATTCTCTTCACTACTTTCTCTTTAACTATAAACTATGTTTGTATTTCAGTTTTGTGATATCGAATGCACTGCAATATGGATGAGAATGAATCAATCTTTCGAATGAGCGAAGAGCAACATACTAATGTCATTATTCACATTGATATCGATTGTTTTTATGCCCAAGTTGAGGAAATACGTGATCCAACATTACGGGATAAACCATTGGGCATACAACAGAAAAATATTGTGGTTACTTGTAATTATGTGGCTCGTACATATGGTGTTAAAAAATTAATGCTTTTGACAGATGCATTACGTTTGTGTCCAGATCTTGTTTTAGTTAAAGGTGAAGATTTAACACCATATCGCCAAATGTCAAATCAAATTCACAGTGTTTTATTGTCATTTACACCAATGGTGGAGAAATTGGGATTGGATGAAAATTTTTTAGATGTTACAAACATTATCAATGCTCGTATATCAAATGTATGTGAACAAAATATTGATGAAAATGATTTAATTGATTGTCATGTTTTTCCTGAATACGAAACATTGTCATCGTGTGACTGTGGTTGTGAAAAGCGATTAAGAATTGGCGCTAAATTGGCACGTGAAATTCGACAAAAACTCTTTGATGAACTACAAATAACATCATGTGCTGGTATTTTATTTACAATATTTACAATAATTGTGGTATTTGCAGCAATCTATTTTATGTCTATGAATATACCCGACTGAATAAATTCGTGTATATTCTTGATATTGTGTGCGTAGCACGATACGAAGAATGTACAGTATACAAACAATGCAGTGTTTATGCATGGCCTACTATGCACAGATCTATTCTCTTTGCTTGATGCACGCACACACAATTAAGATTATACATGAATTTATACTGTGAATTAATTCAGTCGTCTATATTCATGGAAATATATTATATTAACTGATTTGCAGAATATTTACAATTTTGACAATTAATTTTTATTTTCTTTTATTGTTTTCCCCTAGGTATTGCTCATAATAAAATTTTAGCGAAAATTGTTGGTGCAAAAAATAAACCGAACAAACAAACAGTATTAATTCCTTCCTGTACAAATGACATGATGATTGGTTTAGATTCAATACGATCAATACCGGGTATTGGTCAAAAAGCTGAACAATTGTTGAACGAAGCTGGCATAAAAACGATTAAACAATTACAAGATATGGATTTTAATGTGCTTCAACGAATTTTTGGCTATGAAACGGCTATAAAATATAAAAATTGGTGTTTTGGCATTGATAAATCAGCTGTTGTTGCATCAGGTAAAACAAAAACAATCAGCATCGAAGATTCATGTCGATCAATTTCATTTCGAACAGATGTTGAGGATAAATTTCGTTTATTATTAATTCGATTGGTAAATCAAGTAGCTGAAGATGGTCGCATTCCACTTGTTGTTAAAATAACTGTTCGTAAATATGATGTAATAAAAAAAACATCACATCGTGAAACAAAACAAGCAAATATTTTACCATCATTATTTAAATTGGGCGACAATGGAAAAATACAGCTCATTGATAATGGACAAGAGAAATTATTGAAAATTGTGATGAGACTTTTTGAAAGAGTCGTTAATTTAAAATTACCATTTAATATAACATTGCTTGGATTGGCTTTTTCAAAATTCCAAGAACGTACCCGACTATCACGATCGATAGCCAATTTTTTAATTCGTACATCTGATTTAGAAGTACAATCAATAACAAGCCTAAGCAGCGATGGTTTACAATCAATAAAAAATTATCAACTTCGTGGTTCACCAACACAAATGGATTTCGATACAATATCAGAAGCATCACATGCATCATATTCATCAGATATATCTGAATCAGAAATAGAACCATCGCCAAAAAAAAATAAATTTAGTTTATCATTGGCAAAACGACGTTGTTTGGCCAGCAATTCATCAAGTGAAACTGCATCACCCAGTAAATTGCGTGTTGCCGAATTGCGATTAAATTCAAAAGAATCCGATTCAGATGTTCATATGCAATCCGTTCATGACATAAAATCAACAACAACTGCCGATTATACTGTTCCTTGTGTGGTTAATTGTAATGCTGTAACTGAACATTCAAATGCCATTGATCAGGTGTCCGGAAATCAATCAATGGTAACAATAAAAACACCAACCATCTCTATGATGACACCGATGTCTTCAATTACAACCGCATCGACGACCATGATGATGATAACAACGACAACGACAGCAACATCAACAGCAACATCAACATCAACATCAACATCAACATCAACATCAACAGCAACAGCAACCACACATGTATCATCAACAAATTTTCCACCAATCGTTGATCCAGACGTATTCAAAGAGCTACCATTTGAAGTACAAAACGAGTTGCTAAGTCAATGGCGATCATCACACGAAACTACCACAGAATCTCATGCAAATGTTATTGTAAAAACGCGATCGGGCAGCAAAAAATCCAAAAATAATACATTACATCGGTATTTCATCACAAACAATTAAAATTAAATGTGGTCCATTGCTCAAGCTGTGTTAAATTAAAATTATTCTTTTCAAAATAGAAGATAGCTCTTATAGTTAGTTGACGGATGTTTTTTTTTTTTTTTTTTTTCTAATGTTATAACTTATTTAAATCAAATGATAATTCTTTATCTCCGTCTATTCCCAAAATGGTGTCTAATTGGGCTGTTGTACATTGAAATAATATTTAAATGAAAACCATAAATGAATTGAGAAAAAAAAAAAAAAAAAACAAAAAACGAAAAGTAAAAAAAACAAATATTTAAAAAAAAAAAAAGAAATAGATAAATTATTACATACATACATAAAGAAGAAAATACAACAAGTAAATGTTTTATTTGATACATTATGTGCAGAATTGAATTATTGAGAGAATGGCCAGAGTGAAGTTTTTTTTTTTTTTACCTCTCAAGCCAAATCAGAACAAAAGAAAAACGTAAATGAATTTAGTATTAAAAAAGAATCTTATATGTAGAGATTCATGTACAGGAATTAATGTAAATTGAAATCATCATAAAAGAAAACATGAAGTGAGAAAAAAACCCCTATGCAAAGAAGAAAAAAAAAAAACAATCTAAATGTAAAACTGCCAAGGCAGATCTAATTTAATTACTTTGAATGATAAGACTATCAAAAGAAACAAAAACAAAACACAAAAAATCATTACACATTAATTTGAATAGATTAAATTAATTAATAATTCAAAATGGAAATTAAAAAAGATCGTCCGTGAAACAATTTTATAAGCCAATTAATTAAGTGCATATATAAGTGAAATCCAACGAAAATGAATTCAAATGCATGAAATATATTTTCTTTTAATTTTACAATTTTTACACTGAAAACAAAAAAAAAAAAAATGGAATCATTTTTTTTTTTTTTTTAGTATTATGAAATAAATATATTTTGTGCCTTACAAAGTACAGAATGCAAAATCATAATTGCTTGTCTTGTTATTCAATTTGTTTAACTAAATTCTTAAACACAAAACATACACAGAAAAGATATTTAAATATATCAAAGCTGCATCATTTGCTTCGTTTTGTTTTTGTTGATTGATGAAAGGGTAAGTACATTTTGTCATTTTGCTATTGATTTTGCATATCATAAATGCAAAAACCATATCAAATCAAATTAAAAATCAGTATTTAGCAACAATAATGCATTGATTAGCATAAAATGAATTTAATCTCTAATAGGTTACATCACCAAAATCTTTAGCCCATTTTTCGTATGCGATAATACTTTGTGGTGCGACTGAACGTCGTATTCTTTTTAATGAATTAATGAAATCTTGTTCTGTGATCGGCCGTATTTCCTTGAGATTGACATTTTTCACTTGTTCCACATCGATTTCTGTTTGAAAAAAAAAACAAACAAACAATTATTACGATATTTTTATTTGGAGTTGTTCCCTTGTTCGAATAAAAAAATATGATAATATAAACAAAGGAAACGGGGGAAAAAAAAAATGCCTTTAATAATTTTTATGAAATTGATTTACCTCGAATTGGTTGTAATGCGGCATCTTTCGCCAATGCCGTGAGATCTGAACCAGAATAACCATCTGTATAAGCAGCTAAATTACGTAAAATGTCAACGGGTAATTGACATCCTTGTTTTGCCAATAAACTTTGTAGTAAATGTTCACGAGTTAATTGATCGGGTAATGTGACATAAACACGTTTTGTAAATCGACGCAGTGCTGCTTCATCTAATTCTTGTGGACGATTTGTTGCTCCAAGCACAACAATTCGATCCATTTCTTGACTACCTAAACCATCAAATTCAACAAGAAATTCCGTTTTTAATCGTCGTGATGCTTCATGCTCACTTGAATTTCGTTCCGATAATAATGAATCAATTTCATCAATGAATATAATTGATGGTTGCAATTTTCTAGCCACTGAAAATAGAGCACGAACCAATTTTTCACCATCACCAACATATTTACTTGTTAAAGATGCCGCAGATATATTAAAAAATGTTGCTGAACATTCGGTGGCAATGGCACGTGCCAGTAATGTTTTTCCATTACCAGCTGGTCCGAATAAAAGTAAACCTGAAAATGAATTTTCATTTATCATTTTATGTAATTTTGATTTAAAAGTGATCGAAAAAGAAAAAGAAAAAAAAAAGAAAAAGAAAAAAAAAACCTTTAGCGGGTGAACGAAGACCAGTAAATAATTCAGGACGAACGGATGGCAGTATAACCATTTCTTGAAGTGCTTGTTTTGCAATCTGGAACACACCATGACAATTAAATGTTAATAATACGATGACCTTTTTTTTCATTCGTAATTTAATAATTAATTATTAATAAACATACATCTTGACCAGCAATATCACCCCATCTAACTTTAGCACCACCCTCGACAATTTCATCCATAATGATTTGAACCAATTTGTTGTCCACACCTTTGACTTGTATGATTTGCGGTGCAATTCCAACGCCAGCGTTGTTTGAAGTTGGTGTTACCGTTCCAGAACGTGAACGTAATGGCGGTGTACTACGACCAGTTGTTGGCTTATGTATTGGTGAACCAGTAATCTAATGACGAAATGATAGTGAAATATTTTTGCATTCATTACAAACTGTTGATTGAATTTCAAAAAAAGAAAAAAAAAAAAAAAAAAAAAGTTACCGAAAATTGTCGGCGAATGACTGGCGGTGTTGTGGCTGGTTTTGTTGGAAGCCGATGTGGACGTGTATCGCTAAGGGCCGGTACACGTGATCCCATACTTCTTGGTAATGTTTGTGATTTGTTAGATAAATGTCCGCCACCTTTTTTATTCACTACAATTAGCTTTTGTCCTGATGCTGAATGAATAAATAAAAGTTTTTTCTTAACATTTATCAAATATTAATAAGATTCCATTTTATCTAAAAAAAATCAATGACATACCCAAAATGTGTAATCGATCTCTAGCCATTGATAAATTGGTTTGCATTTTATCGTGTAAGCGTTGTGCTCGTTCATAAATTTCTCCGCGTCCACCCCAGCAATCAACAGCAATACCAAGTTCCAATTCACGTATCCCTTTTCGATACAATTCAATGGCCACTTCTTTTTGTCCTTCATTTTCTTCATCAATTTTAAGTGCTTTCGATATATATTCGAATGCATGACGATGATGATGCTTTTGTTTAGCAAGCAATGGATCACCTGGTCCTGGACCAGTTATTTGATGTGGACGCGATGTCATACCGTCACACACTTGAATATTCAATTCTTGCACTTTTTCACTATTCACACATGCAATTTGTGTATTTGCCGTTGTTTGACGTTTTCGTAATGGCATATAATGTGTACTAACATTAAAAATATATTTAAAAATAATAAAAATTTGATATAAAATCGAACGTAAAATATTAAATAAAATTATAATTGGAAATGAAACGATATATAAATTTTGTTTATGAACTGAGTCACGCGTCTCAGTTGTCGGTGAATCAGATTCAGATGTTGTCATGTATTCATTTTCACAATCGGATGATTTTCCTGGCTTTTTACCTAAAGGTTTCCCCGAACGAAAGTAAATCAAAATAAATATTGTAAATATCCTGCAAATATTATGAATATCCTATAATAGCTTTTTACCATTATTTGATTGAGATTTCTCAGATCGCACCATACGTAATTATATGGTGAGATGATAAAATTGTTTAATGAATATCGTTTGCTTTTTATTTTTTTTTTAATCACTTGATATTTCGGTTTGCGCGAAATCAATAGCAAATTCCGTCGTTTTGATTTGTTTAAATAACAAACAAACAAAAGATGTGTCGTCCCTTTTTATTTCTCACTCACTTTTATTCTTCTGTTTTTCTTCTTCCTCTTCTTCTTCTTCGTTTCTATTTATTCGCATATATTTATATATATATGTATGCAACTGATGCTGCCCTCTGGTATGAATAATAATTACGTAAATCAATATTGGAGAAGAGACAAGTTTTGACATTTTCCACTTCTAGTTTACCATCTCATTTTCTATATATGCATCTCTTGTTCTCTTGCACGTTCATTCAGTACAATCATGGTCAAATTCCATTATCACAATGTTTGTATGGCAATTTAATTTGATAAAATTGTTATGAATCGAATGATAATCACTTTCGTTTTCTGTCCATAATTCCATTGTGTGTGGTCTTTGTTTTTTGTTCTTTCAACAAGTGCAATCGAAAATCGATGCAGTTTTCATAAAATACCATAAATCAAAAAATAAATAAATAAATTCTGTGAATAAAAGAACAGTAGTTTTACGTTGAAAATGAAATATTAAAATCATGGTTACGATTTGAAATTCATTAACACAATCATTCTAAGGTCGTATCGTGTGCCAACTTCATGCTAAATTCATTGGATACAATACCATTTTTTTTTTTCCATTCTCCTGTAATATGTGTGCGGGGTGTTTTTCATAGACGCCATTATCCTTAATTTTTTCATAATATTGCTTTAAGATCCCGAAACAGCTCAGGCAGACATTATAAAAAACGAACGGATTTTTTTTTTCTTCTTAACATTCGTCAAGTTATTTCTAGTGTTTTTTGAAAACGCAATTTTTTCTAATTTGTTGTGATTTTTTTTCCAGTTGAAATTTTCAGTAGAACGTAATGGGATAGATTTGAAAATATATTGAACAAATTTATAAAACCAGAAAAAAAGAAAAAAAAAAAAAAAAAAAACAAACGAACGAACGAACGAACACAAACGATAACGAAAACGAAAACGAAAGCAAAACAGTGCAAAGAACGACAAGTGCATAAAATATACAAAGTGAATTGTTTGAATGGCTGCGATTGTAAATACAAATAGATTTCAAGTAATGAAAAGATAAACACAACGCTTTTTCGTTTCACAATATTTTTCTCCAGATCTTCTAGTTTGGTCGTCTTTTTTTTTTTTTTTTTTAAACAAAACAAAATAAAAAAAAAGAAATTTGAAAAAAAAGACCAAACGATATTTCTCATTGAATTACGAAAAATAACACAAAATATGAATATTGGATCGTCATCGACTAGTTCGAATGCCAACAACGAAATGTCTGTGTCTGAATCGCGGCCAAAACAAGTTACGGTCAAACATCCTGAATCAAATAAACCGAAACCAACGACAAAGAAAAATAAACCGATTCAGGCTGATTTGGATGTGATAAAGGAATTTGCACGATGTCGCGATGAAAATATTAAAGTGTTGGATCTCAGTAAATCGTCAATTACATTAATTCCGCCATCAGTGAAAGAGTGCATAAATTTAGTCGAATTATATTTATATGGAAATAAAATTGTTTCATTGCCCACAGAGATTGGTTGTTTAATAAATTTAAAAACGTTGGCGCTCAATGAAAACTCACTTACCTCATTGCCCGATTCATTATCGAATTTAAAGCAACTCAAGGTGCTTGATTTGAGGCACAATAAATTATCTGAAATACCTGAAGTCATTTATACACTTACCTCATTGACAACACTCTATTTGCGTTTCAATCGTATAAAAAATGTTGGTTTTGGTATCAGTAAACTTATTAATTTAACCATGCTGAGTTTGCGTGAAAATAAAATTCGTGAACTATCATCGGGCATTGGTTTTCTAGTCAATTTAACCACATTTGATGTATCGCACAATCATCTTGAGCATTTGCCTGAAGAAATTGGTAATTGTACAAATCTAAGTGCATTGGATTTACAACATAATGAATTATTGGATATACCACAAACAATTGGTAATTTACAAAATTTGGCACGTCTTGGTTTGCGTTATAATCGTCTTACACATATACCAGCCTCGCTCAAAAATTGCAAATACATGGATGAATTTAATGTTGAAGGCAATGGCATATCATCATTGCCGGATGGTTTATTGGCCAGCCTAACATCGCTCACATCAATTACATTATCACGTAATGTATTTACCATGTATCCAACAGGTGGACCAGCTCAATTTACAAATGTTACATCAATTAATTTGGAGCACAATCAAATCGATAAAATACCATATGGGATTTTTTCACGTGCAAAAGGTATCACAAAATTAAATATGAAAGAAAATGTATTAACATCATTACCATTGGATGTTGGCACATGGATACATATGGTTGAATTAAATTTGGGCACAAATTCATTATCCAAACTACCCGATGATATACATTCCTTACAAAATTTGGAAATTCTTATTCTATCAAATAATTTGCTAAAAAAAATTCCCAATACAATTGGTAGTTTACGCAAATTAAGAGTACTAGATTTGGAAGAAAATCGCATCGAATCACTTCCCAATGAAATAGGTTTATTACGGGATTTACAACGATTGATTTTACAATCAAATCAACTCACAGCTTTACCACGAACCATTGGACATTTAACAAATTTATCCTTTTTATCAATTGGTGAAAATAATTTGCAATTATTGCCCGAAGAAATTGGTACATTAGAAAAGCTTGAAAGTTTATACATAAATGATAATCACAATTTGGTCAAACTTCCATATGAGTTAGCTTTATGCCAAAATTTACAAATAATGAGCATTGAAAATTGCCCATTAAGTGCAATACCGCCAGAAGGTAAGTGATATTTTTTGTGATAAATTACATTATTATTTCACATAATTCACTTATCACACTAAATATCTTTCTATATTATTTTCTTTTAAATTTTGGTTTAGTTGTTGGTGGCGGTCCTTCTTTGGTTATACAATACCTTAAATTACACTCGCCATACAAACAAATGTGATTCAACGATTTATCACACACTAAACAAGTGTTAAATCAAGGTTCAATGCTAAATTAAACTACTAAATCAGTTGCATACAAATTGAATGTAACCATGAACAAAATTTACACAACACAAACACTGAACATACCAACGAATTTAAAGATTCTTGCTAAAAAAAAAAAAAAAAAAACAAACAAACTTGGCTTTCTGGACATTACCATCAACAATATCAGCAGCAGCATCAGCATCAGCAGCAGTAGTAGCACTAGCATAAAATGAACAGGAGCGAGGGAATCAAATATTTGCCAAAAAATTGCTTTGGTTATGTTTCGGATTATTATTTTTTTATAATCAAACAGTTATTAAAAAAGGAAGAAAGAAAGAAAGAAAAAAAAAAAACAAATTATAAACACAACAATTATTATAATCGTATTGTTTGTTTGTTTCATTGTTAATTTCATCATTAAAAATGGTATATTGATGAAAAAAAAAAAATGAAAAAGAAAATGGTAAATCATAGTGCAATGGTGTATATCATAACTTATATATATACTTCCGAAAGCACATAATTCCATTATTATCATACACAAGTATTACATGTGATACAAATGAAAAGTGAAAAGTAAAAAGTAAAAAGTAAAAAATAAAATTTTTCCAGAAAAAAAAAATGTATTTGAAACATCAACCAGTGGCATTTTATGAAGTATGTGTAACACAAAACTTCAAGGTTTAAAAAAGAAAATAAGAAAAAGAAAAAAAAAAATACTAAATAATACTGTCGAAATAAGTTTGTTTATTTATTGTATGAGGAGCATAGGCAGCTAATACAATATCAAATATTGAACAAAAAATAAAAAAATAAAAAAAAAGAGAAAAAAAAAAAATTGCAACAACCACAACATAAATTTATGGAAATAAATTGTAATAAGTGTTTCGATATCATTATATTTAAATGAAATGAAAATAAATTTTAATAATGTTGATTACGAGAACAGTCACGTATAACACAAGTAGAAACGAAACGATTTTCAAAATGGATTATGCACATTTCTTGACTGTTTTGACAGTAAAAAAAGAAAAAAAAAATCTGTGGAAATTGATTGAAAATCGGCCAACATTTTTTTTTTTTTTTTTTTTTTTTCATGAAATTGCAACATCACAAGAACCAAGGGGAATTTATCAAAATAAATAAATATAAAATATGTTGAAATATTTCGAATATAACTGGATTTCCAATACGCACACCAAATTTTCAAATCAATTCAAATTTATAGCAAATAATTCGAATATGCACCAGATCCATTGAATAAGTGGACGCAACTTCCACTCTTACTCGAACGAAGTGTGTGGAATGCGGCAGCAGCAACGGAATGCTTTACTGCCGCCTTATTTTGCACACTTTCTTCGAGTGAGATGCGTCGTATGCGGTCGTTTCTGCCGCCGCATTCCACTCACATTGTTTGAGTGAGGTACGTCGTATGCGATCATTTGGATGGTTTTTTTTTTGCTACGAATCTGTGTTGTTTGCTGCGTTTATTATAGTTTTTCACGAATAAACCACGAATATTCAAATTTCATAACATTTTTTCAAATTTTTCGTTTTTGATGCGGATATACGGTATTTGAAATTGGATAAATTCCCCTTGACAAGAACCATTTTAGTTTGAACACAAGAGCATAAGAAAGAAAAAAAATGTAAAAAAAAAAAGTTCGAATAGCTTGTATGTTTTTGTACTCTTTGTGTTGCTTTCTAGACGTTGTGACATTTGAAAAGTTGAAAATTTGCCAATCTAGTTGAATGAGCATTCGACAAAAAAAACCAAAAAAAAAAAAAAAAAAAAAAGAAAAAAACAAAAAAAAAAACAGTTCTACACTAACTAATTCATGTGTTAATTTTGATCCACTTCAGTTTGAAATCATTAAATGGTTTTTGGTAATGCAATAGAAACAATAAAAACAGCAACATATTTTTATTATTATTATTTTTTACATGCATTTAGATAAGATTGAAATCAAATGAAATGATTTCAGTTACTAGAGTTTTTTGCCTGTTTGATTATTAACTTATTTATTTTATTTTATATCAATAGTATTCAAAATTTGTTCCTATAACATTAAAATGATGTTCGAGTGTTGCATTGAAAATTCAACCAATGGTTGTACATTTATTCTGTGGGAACTAAATTTGCCAAATGTATCATAATCATTGTGAATTATACAAAAGAAAAAAAAAAAAAACAATTGATTATCTTGATGTTTTATTTATATAATTTTTTGTTCATTATTATCCCTGAATAATGTAGGTGCAGCTGAAAATTTCCAAGGCTTATTGTCTCGTTTCATCGAATTTTTGTTTTGTTTTTTTTTTTTTGCATGGAAATGTGCAGAGGAATACATTACTCTTATCCACACATTTATTATTCATCAATTGAAACGTTCGATGAATGTTGAAGGGTGTAGTCTAATCAAAAAGTTATTTAATGAAATTGAATTTTGAAAATTCATTCAAATCACACTCACAATATAGTGAATTTCACATTCGTTGTAATTTTTTCCATCAATTAATATTGTTTGTATAGAAGGGGGCTTCGAAAACTTTAATGTGGGCTTACTTTACCACATCTAAAAACAGCTAATTGCAATTTCTTCATTTAACTAGTAAACCATCCGAAGTAACGAAAAAATTTAAAAATTTCAATTATACAGTCATGATGGAAATGGGGAAAAAATTACTTAATTTCATCGATGGATTCACCCTTGACGGGGTGAGATTTTGGCGATGGTGTATTCATTTTGGCAGTGGTGTGTTCAGAAAAGTTTCTAGTCTCGATGATATCTACAACTTTGCCGACATAGACACCGAAGTAAAATTCCCAACCGCTTAGAAGTTAGAATTTGATGAAAACCTGATTTTTCGCCCTTTGCCCGATTAGGCGCCTTGTGTCTGGCCCCCAAACCCGTCAGACTCAGCCTCCCCCCCCCCCCCCTGAATTTTACACAAAATTTGTTCACTCCATTCCCGAAACGATTATATGGTTGCAATCTAGGTGGAAATATAAAAAATTTTTCCGTCACTTCGGGTTGTTTACTAGTAAGTATTACAAGTCGTCATTCAAAAAAAAACAACTGTTTATAATTTATTTATGCACCAAAACAGCCGTTTGTGAGATGATATTTCAACTTTATTTTAAATTTTCTTCACCGTAAAGTATGAATAATGTGTTAATACAATTCTAAAATGTAAACTATTTTCATTTAATCCAGGCTAAATAAAATATAAATTCACGTATATTTTTCCAATGCTAACTCAATTGTTTTAAATACAGTGAAGAAGCTTTCAAATCATTTAAAGAGGAATAATGAAGTCACTTTTATTCGTATCAATCTTGTCGCTGTTGATGTTTATTCAGGTATTTAAGTAGAAATGACAGGAAAATCCTGAACTTTTTTGATTTTTTAATTATTTTTTTTTTTTTTTTTTTTTTTAAATAAATTAAATTTTTTTTTCATTATATTTAGTCGACCAAAAGCGAAAATGTGACATTTAAATCAGTAGTGGATTCATTTTATAAGAAAGCATCTAAAGCAAAAATTGGATTGAAAAAACCAGCATTAGATTTTCTTTTGAAGATTACTGATAATATCGGTGAATTTGAAGAGATTTTCAAATTTAAAATGGTAAATTTGAATCAGGATCAAATGAATGCCGCAATTGAAATTGTGCCAAATTATAGAGAAATTGAAAAATTAAAATTTAAAACGAAAAGTTATTTAAATACTAAATCTAAATGGATTATACAACAAATTGAAGAATACCGAAGACTAACGGGTGAAATTTATTCTGAAATTAATTATGATGATAAATTGTCAAGTGATACAATATTCAATAATGAATATATGCATTGGCTGAGTTTTTCTAACATTGATAAATTGAAAAATGTTAATCGCATGATCACTGATATGAATCGAAAGTACAAGGAAATAAAAAAAAAATTCAATAATGAAATGAAAAAGTTTGATGAATTAATATATGGTACATCAGTTAGAATTTTAGAAATAAATAACGCATGCAGTAATGTTATAGACACAACTGAACTCGTTTACAGAGGCATGAATATTGAAACACTAGAAAAAAAAACAATTGAAACGGTTTCATCATTTTCCGTATTAATTCCAAAACTTCAAAATGTTAAAAGTATTCTTAGTACATATAATGAACAGCGTCTCAAATTGGCCGATTTTCTGATTGGATTGAGATATTCACCATCAGCACCTAGAAAAACATATGAACAACGAAAAAATTCAAAGCCAAATAATTTTCGTTAAAAACAATGAAAATAGTATTGCATTCTGTACATTGAAAATACTGAAATAAAAAAATTGACAAATGATTTTTCTCTTGATTCTTTAATTAATTCAGAGATCTTTATTTGGAAATTCGAATACCATTTATGTGGCAAGTTTATGTTTTTAAATTTTTCTTAAGCTCTTACTGTTTTTTTGTTTTTGTTTTTCTTCTTTTTGCCATCACGGTATATAAATATTGAAGCGTTTTGTATACAAGAATTCTTTTTTTTTTTTATGTAAATAATAAATTCCCAATTATTTTGCAAAGTGTTTTGTGAATTACATCAAATAGAAGGATGAATAAAATATTTAATTTTTTTTTTTTTTTTGTCATTTCGTTGACTAAGAACATTAAATTAATGCTCTGTATCTTTTGATAGATGAAATAAACACCGAATATGCGATTTATTTAAATCGACAAACAAAATAAGATGTTGAATTTCATTTATTACTACGAATTTACAGATAAATGAATCATTACTACGATGGATATTTGTGACGTACAAAAAAACCAATAATGTGAAGCGTTTATTTAACGCTAAGACCAACATGATTTGAAATAGATTTTATTTTTAAAATGGAATTTATTTTTAACTACGATTTTCATCTACTTTCTCCGCTCTCATTATAATTGTACTAATTTCGATATATTTTAATTAATTTTTATTATAATAACTGAGAGAGACAATAATAATTATCCTAGCATACAAAAACAAAATATTTCGAACAATATTTTGAATTTTAGATTGTGTTTGTGGTTGTTCCTCTTGCAATACTAATTGAATCAACATCTATTTTAAATAATCTTATATCGGAATTGTTCTGAACAAAAAAGAAAAAAAAAAATCACTAGTTTAGACATTTATGAACGATTTGTGCTTTTGTTGACAATTTTAAAACGTTTTCATAATATCTGAGAAATATTCAGCGGTATGATGACATTTCATGATCAGTATGACAAGAAAAAAAAAATTGTACGAATTCAATTATATAAATCAATGATATTATTGATTGACTTAGGTATAGAGCCATCTGATCAAAGGAAGACGAGTCTTTAATATTTCGCCTATGCTTAGTTAGTTCGTATGTCGAATGATTTTTTTTTTTTTTTTTTTTTTTACCTCCAATTTGGCTATATGTAGTACCATGGCGCTATTTTTGAACATTAAACTTCTTTCACACATATATATGCTTAACAATGACGTATCATTGTATATGCAAAATTAACATAACAATAATATCCAAACTTGTCCGTTTAAAACAAAATCATTTATGTTTGCACAATAACAAATTTCAGCATGTTTAAAATGTTTATTGCATTGTGTTTATCAAATTTATGTGTGACAAATGACACGTCAATCATAAAATCACTCTTACATATATAAAATGTATTCAACTTTGAACAATTTTTTTCAATATAATTTTGCTTAATCATTTCATGTGGTTTTTGTATTGTTTTTTTTTTTTTTTTTTTTTTTTTGTCTGAAGTGCAATAACTAATTCTAAGTGATTTCATTTGATTTGATTTGGTTTGTTTTGATTTGTTGTGATTAACTATTTGGCACTGAAAAAGGTAGTAAACAATTTGATTGAGATAAATCATTGCTACATTATGAATTGTTATTGCATTTATGCATTTAATTGGTGTTGATCGAATGAACGAGCAAACGATGTTTACAAATCATATGACAATTTCCATTCGATCACTTTTACGGGTAATTTTTACATGTGGTGATAATAATGCTGCATGAGCATCATTCAAACCAGCTGATAATTTAAATGATAGGGTTACTGTTTGATTGCTAAACATCACATCAAATCTATAAACGAAAATTTAATTTAAATTGCATTAAAAATTATAATTTTTTTTTTTCTTTTTTTTTTTTTTTTGTGGAAATTATTTCAACTATTTTGACTTACTCGGAATCAATACAAATTTCTGGCTGTCGTCCTGAAGCATTTTGAATAACCAAGAATAATTTTGTAATAACTTCGAAAACATGTGCTGTTTGAAATACAAAATCGCCTTTCTTTCGACCCATTTCCGACTGAAGAAAGGAAAAAAAAAAAAATGGAAGCAAATGATGAAAAACCAATAAATACCTTTTTTGTTTTGTTTTTTTTTTTATGAAAAAAGAAAAATAGGAAAAATCAAACTTACATCTTTCAAATGAAACACGGCAATATCATCGTGATATGGGCTTAACGATAAGCGATATATTTCGGTGGCTGGAATTCGATATTTTATTTGCAGTGTTCGTTGATCAAGCAATAACATTGCATTTGTCGATAATGCCATTAAAATTGGTGAAACCTTTTGACAAATAAAATTAAAATCAAATCGTTTATATTTTTTGTTTCTTTTTACGATTTAAATAATACGAAATAATTGTTGGAATTGTTCATACTTTTCCTGTGGACCGTGTTATTTTGTTGACAATATCAGCAAATACAATATACTGATCGTTTAAGGAAATGCAGAATTTTTTCCATTGAACATTTTGACGCAAACGAACATAATCGCCAAGAAACGGATGTGGAACACTACAAAACAATTCCAAACAAATGTGAATGAGATAAATGGAACACTTTTTTTTTTGTTTTCGTCTTCGTCGTAATTAATCAGAGAATAAAATAAAGGATTTTTACCTTAATGGATAAGATGATTTTCGATTTTTGAACAATATACTTGCTGTGAGCTTTTCACGCATTCGATTTCGTGACACTTGATCATACATTCGTCTATATTTATTGCACTGAAATGAATTTTCAAATTGAATGGCAATTAGTTGAATTTCGGCGATGATGGTGATATTGAAAAAATCTTACACGCCATTTGTGGAAAATACTTCGTAGTAAACAGGATGTTTCGGCTAAATATGCCGGTGCGATAACCCATTCATTGCTTATTGGACTGTAGCATGTTGTTGGTAATTTTAGCATGAGACAAGTTAAAAATTGTCGTTTCTGTGAGGGGAAACAAAGAAAAATGTACAAAAAAAACTTTGCTTTTTTTTTTTTTTTTTTGTTTTTTTGTATTCAAATCAATATTGGAATAAATCCAATACAACTAACCTTCCATCGAATATAATAGTTTTCAATGATAATTGCAGCCCATTTTGACAATTTTTGATATCTAACCTTTGCCTGTTTTTCTTTGGCCTAACAAAATAACGACAGACATTTAGTGTTGAAAAGATAAATTGATTTTCATTTGACAATCATAACATATAAATAACAAAATATAAAGATAATCAACGATAAAAATGAAAGAATAGATTCTATATAGATTCTAATGTAACATTGTATAACAATGATTACAAAATAAATACAGACTACACTGTTATTTCAAATGGATTAGAAATAATTCCTTTTGGATTAATTGAAGAAAAAATCCAAATGGATTAAAAATAAATCCAAAAGGATTAAAATATTTGCATATAAATAATTCATAAGATCACTCATATATTTTGTGTTTATAATAAACAGCCATTAACTTGATTACGCGAAAACAATGCGTTCTTTCAATTCTACTTTATTTTACTGTGTAAATCGTAATCGTTTCGAGCAACACTGACTTGACATGAAACGTCAACTGTTTTCTTCATTGAAAACATAACCATATTTCTGTTTACTTCCGTACGATTGCACATTTTGTTCGAAAATGACAATCTATATGAGTCAAAATTGATAAATATTATAATTTTATATAGAATAGTACGATTGGTTTTCATTTTGAATGATCCAGCAAATTAATATTGCACTTCAGAGTGAAAAAGTAACGCTTTCAGGTCATTTGTTTTCATACAGTGTTTACAATACATTCATTGATAGTTCTTTTCTCAATATGTGTATTTCATTTGCCGGGTTTCAAAAAATGTGCAGATTTCTACACAATCAACATTTGTTTATTGACAAGATGATTCGACGATATTTAGTTTTTGGTGAAGATTATGTGAATTTTTTCTGTTTTGTTGTCATTTTATGTGTTTTTTTTTTCATTTGTTTATTTTGTTCATTTCCAAACGAAATCCCACTTTATTTGATGGCATAACATGGAAACAATGAATCCATTGGAATCAACATTAGAGTGAATTTCGTTCGTTCGTTCGTTAGCACAATAAATTGGCAGTGAAGAAATAAAAAATAGTGATTCATTTGTTTTCATCCGGTGTATGATATGTGCAGTGATTGTTCGGGATTTTATCAACCGATCAATTTAGTTTTGCATTTTTTGAAAAGTGTGCAGATTTATGCCTGTGGATTTGATACCAGGCAACTGCACATTTTAGAAAACATGCATTGCTTTATCAGCATTTCGGAAGAGTATAAATAGGGTGAAATTCGGGAATTCATCATTATTCTGATAGCTGATATAATGGGTGTCGCAGGCCGCAAAAGAAAGTGTAAAAATGGTGAAGACTGCCATATTAGTGAAAAGAAAATCAAAAAGTCAAGTGATAGCGAAGAGACACCAAAAGAAAATATTCGCACTATAAAATGTGCATGGAAAACAATTTAAAAAAAAAAAACGGGAAGTGATAATTTGATGAATTATATTGTGCGATGCACAAGTGCAAAGAGCATTGAACATACAAAACTGTGTCACTTGGCCTCGCTACAATTTTTGCACCGTGTGAATTCCAATTTCGATCAGCAAAATTGGGAATATTTTGAAAAGAACAGCAAAGAGGCAAATGCAGAAATTACGGATTGTTTTAAATCGGTGCTTGAAGAACACGCCGGTGATTACGAAATGCCAGCAGAATTCTTCGATTTGTGTGTTCAAAATAACATTGAGTTCCCAAACATGAAGATGGACAATCCGTTCCAATACACATCGTCAACGTATGCCACAAATGTTAAAACAAATTTAAAAACACACATGAAGAATCGCATACGCAAATATCTACGCATTCAACTTCATGAAGTGAATCGAATTTATCGGGGTATGTATGTATTCAATGATGCCGACATCAACCGAACCATCAGAAATGTGGTGGATGGATATTTCTATGCAGGCTGGGATGAAGACAGAATTGATATTCTGGCAACGGAATTACACGTCATCGGTTTTCCAATAACATCATCCACAATGCGAGATTACATCGACAAACATTGGTTTGCTTCTTTGCCAATGTGGCTCGAAATGCAACGAGCAGTTGAAGCGTTCAATATGCGTCGTCGAAATGGTGAGCGACTGAAAAAAACATCCAATTTCTCCGTTGTGCCAATTTGCAATTACCAACGCAAATTTTTTCGATTCGATTCACGTGAGCTATACAACATCCTCAAAGAGAACGAGAGACTTCCACGGAATTATGAAAAATCGAAAAAAGGCAAGATTATTGATGTGAAGGAATTCATGGAACAGAAGGACACTTATTGGCAGCAAATTTTCGACATGGATAAAATTCGAAAACTGTCCCGGAACAAACATCAGTTTCGCTATTCATTCATGACCGATGGTGTTTCAGCGTGCTTAATATACATTGTTCCTCCAAAAGAGGAATTGCTATCACAGTTGGAAGTCATAAAACATCGATACGATAGTGGTGACTTTGACTATGAAATTGGTATTGATCCCGGCATGAATATGAAGACCGCCATAGTGCGTCGCGATATTCGTACGGGTGAAGAGGTAAATATTTGTTGTTGTTGTTGCATTTGTTTTTAGTTTTCAAAATTAATTTCGATTGAAATGGTAACAATTGTTCAAAATGTTAATTGATTTCTTCGTTTATGTTGTTTACGTTTCTCTATTTAGGTCAACATAAAAGAGCGAAATAAAGCATACAATTGGCATGCCAAGACAAGATTCCGTAAAAAACGCTGGGATAAGCTCACCAAACATTATCGACGTGAAGAACAGGATGATTTGGCAGCAAATAACAATCCTTCACCGCGTGGTGTTGGATGGGTGAATTACATACAGCATCGTCTTCGTATGCATAGAAATGCCATTGCAGCGCATACGAAAAGGTAATTTTGTTTATGCGATTGTTGAAAACAAAATCAAATTTAATTTTTGTTCACATTTGACATTACATTGTATTTTGTATTTGTTTTGAATTTAGATACTATGCCCGTCTCGCTTTTGAGAAATACATGGATGTGAATCGTGCACTGGATGAAATGGCTATGAAAATTGTGCCGAACGGAAAACGATCACTGATTTATTTAGGAGCGGCTGATTTTGCACCCAATTCACCAATCAAAATAAAGAAATTTGTGCGTGCACCGGGAGCTCGACGCTTGATGAACAGCGTAAGGAAGAGAGAAGATTGTGCTATGATAATGAATGTCGACGAATACATGGCATCTCAAACGTGCGCCAAATGTTTCAAGCGTTTCGACAGGCGAACGAGGAGTCATAAGTTCAAGGTGTGCCGTAACTGCATGTACAATTCACAAATGCTGATACCAACGAGCATTCAAACTAAGTCACGTGGACAATTGGCCCCAACAATTCATATTGTACCAGAATGGCAGCTGAAAGTCGCACGGACTACCGTTTGGCATCGTGATATTGTAGCAGCAAAGTGCATCTTATACAAAGGTATGTGTTTATTAATGATTGGTTGTTTATTTATCATTTGAACAATATGAAGGAGAAAAAGAACGGATTGAATGAATCAATTTATCTAATCAATTGTGTTTATTATTTTCATTCAACAGGGCACAGCATTGTATGTAGGCATGGAATACATGAATCAATTGTGCGACCAGCAGACAATAACAACAATCAATGAAATCGATCCAAATATGTAGATTTAAGATAAAAAAAATTAGATATTTAAAATCTAAAATGTAACATTTTGTTGCAAGCCTGTCATACATTTGTGGGTGTTGCTGCTGAGGCATTTGCTATGACAATCGCTGATAACAAATGTCGCAGCAGAAGCGTTCACAATTGTATGGCTTTGTCGACTATAATGACACATTACTTTCGCTGAACCATTTTCTCAAATTGTTCGGTATGGTGATTATGTATCATTGTAGTTGTAGTTGACTTGGCCCTTTTGGGCAAAATACGCTATTTGTTAGGTGTTAATAATTAATCCATTTGGATTTTTTCTTGAATTAATCCGAAAGGATTAATTTTTAATCCTAATGAAATAACAGTGTAGAATGGAGAATTTCTATTTAGGAAATTTGTGTTTGTGTGTATGTGTGATAACTTACAACTGCAGAAATTTGCCAAACATGTTTTATATCAGCGTGTAATACACCAAATCGACAATCCTATTTTAATATAAAAGGTTCTACTTTTATCACATGCATTTATTCGTTTATTATGTTCAAATCAATGAATGTTTTTTAGTTGATAAAAATTGATTTTGAATAGTAAAGAGCATAGTTTGGATAGAGAAAATTTCAGCATTCAATGAAACAAAAGAGAAAAGAAAAAGAAATAGAAAAACCATTTTGTATTATTGAATTGTCATACTTACTCTTCGTGCTCTCCATATACGAGCAATAGCAATTTGGCTTTGCTTTAGTTGCAGAAATCGTTTTCGTTGGATATAAGATCGAAATTTCGTTTGGATTATCACAATCAATTCATTTAATCGATTTCGTCGAAATTCTTCCATTTCAAAAACCTACACAAAATCAAATTTCAAATCAATCAAATAAATGGAAAAATTCGATTTGAGCCACCAAAGAAAAAAACAACAACACACATGCCATGTCTTATAATATTGAATAAAGAAAAAAAAAAACACTCACTGTTCGAGGGCTTCGCATGAATACTTTCGTTGTTCCCAAAATGAATTCAGCCGATGGCAACGGTAATTCTCGTATAATCGTTGCGATACCCTCGATTACACTTCCAATTCGATAAAATGGCCATGTAATTGGATTCAATATCTTATAACGATTTAAAAAATGTAAATGGCTTAAATTGAAACAATAGCCCATTCTCCAAATATTTACTAATGGCATAATATTCGTATAGCGTATTTGATGTTGAACCAATGGCAATTCAAATAAATTTGCCTTTTTTGATTCATTTGGTTTTATACAAAAGATATAATGCGTTTTTCTATCTTTTATTAACGTTAACAATGATTGCAATTGCATTTGGATATTTTGCGAAACGCTTGCCGGATGACGATGCGTTCGATTTGGATTGCCTGGAGAAAAATAATGGTAAACGAAACAAGAATAATGTTCTGCAAAAGTATGATTGAATTATTTCTTTATTGTTGTTTCTATTACCTTCAGGAAATAGACTTTGCATCAAAGGCAATTTACTTTGAAAGAAACCTGTACTTATGTATCGTGGTACTTTGTCACTATTTTTCTCCATAAATCCAATTGCTGAATAACTCACTTGACCAGCAAAGTGTCGTATTCTATAAGTTTAAAGGAAAACAAAAACAAAAACAAAAATTGATTTTATTCGAAATGGGATTCTGTCTTTTTTTTTTTTTTTTTTTTTTTTTGGATTTTGTTCAATTATTGAATTTGTAAAACTTACTGAAAACTCTTTCGGACTATGTTATTGTCTTCAGATAAAAAGTTTGGATTACCGGCACAGCATTGTTGTACACGTCCAATGTATGCTTCGTCCGATTTGATATGAGGCTCATCTAATAAATTCAATATTCCATAATTTGTTTTGTCAATTAGATCACAAATTGCATAATTGTCAAAAAAATCAATTTTATTCCAATCGAGACCCTCTTTGAGGTACATTTCCTGTTGATTTTTGAACACGTTTTGAAGAAAACTCTGCAAATACATTAACAATATCAACACGAAAACCATTTCAATAATTAATCAAAAAACAGTTTTTATCTTTTCGTCTTATTCAATTTGCTTGTTTGTTTTTTTTTTTTTTTTTTTTTTTGTTTTGTTTTACCTGATGCAGTTTTTCACTACAATAATTATTAACTAATTGTTCGAAACGATTTGTTTTATTTATTTCGAAACCGAAAAAGTCTAATATTCCCATATTTTTTCCATGTATTGATCCATGCTTTATCTATAATCCAATTATTATAATTTAAAATTGAATGTATAAAATAATAAATTTGGCATTAGCATTTTAAAAAATTTCAAATGTACGCACCTTAAGTGATTCATTAATTTTTCCACCAATCCAAGTGAATAATCGACCATAAATTGTACGACACATTGTATTGCGAATTCGTGATGCACTCATTGCATCTAAATCAGAATCTGAATCATTGTAACGCCAATTATGATCACCTTTTGTCAAGCAATTCATTAAAATGTTTGGATTCAATTGTGCAAGTTCTGCTATTTCAATGACTTCTACAAATTTAATTTTAAAATGACATAAATTCTATTCGAATTTTATACAAATTTTTCGATTTAAAACATTTACTAACCATAATCATTTGTTATTTCACATCCACCGCTTCCATCAATATTTGTTGTTGGTATAAAAATTAAATTTCCTATCAAATAGACAAACAGACAAATAGATAACAAAACACAAAAAAAAAAGCTCTCATTTATTATGTAAAATCATTAATGTGGAGAGAAAAAAAAAATGATGTTTACCTAACTTAAGAATGATTGAGATCATTTTAAATATGCTAAGCATTTCATCAGATGTGAGACCGATAACTTCGAGTGCTTTTTTTGTATAGGCAAAATCATCTCTGTCGGTATTTGTTGTTGGATCATTTTTTAAAAGAGCATATTTTCCGCTATTCCTTTGAAGTTTTATGTATTCTATGGATTTAATTTAAATATAATGATAAGATTTATATAATTTATAGAAATACAAATAAATTATACTTAAAAATGCTATGTCAGCACCACACAGCAATTGATAGAATACATGAAAATTTCGTTCACCGCACAACCTATCTGTCACCCGCCACTGTCACGATTTGCATTAAGATTAACAATAATTTAATATGATTTCATTTCATTTATAGGCATAACAACATACAGACCTTTTCAATCAAATCTGAAATTGAAAATAGATTTTTTTTTTTTTTTTTTTTTTTTTTTCTTGAAATAACTGCTAGCTATGAAAATGATTTCATTTACTTACAACAATTAATATGAGCTGCCAGCGGATCCCCTTTGAAATCCAATTCGATGTCAAAAAAACTTCCCTATTATCAATAAGAGAAAAGTTTTCATGATTTAGAAGAATATAAAATGAATGAAAGTGAATGAAAATGCCAAAAAAAAAAAAAAAAAAAACGACTTACAAAACGACTAGAGTTACTATTTGCTGATATTGATGCATTTCCAAATGCTTCCAAAAGAACTTGAGCATAAACAATGCGTCGTCGAATTGTTAAATGAATATCAAATGAATTGATAAATGATGAATATCTACCCAATGAATAGGATGATTTGGATTTAAGCCGGCAATTTGTACTTTTTAATGTGGCAGTATCCTTAAAATAATTCGTATTAACATGCTCATCGCTTAAATGACATGATGTTGCTTTATTTGAACAACGATTTTCAGCAATTGTATCATCACAAATGGCCTTTATATAGCCACACTTATCGCATTGCAGATCCTTTTTCATAATCAATACACTTTTTGTTTTTGTCGATGTTTTATCACATTGCAAAACCTTCGATATATTCGTCCATTTTTGTTCATCACAATTGGCATTTTCCATGCGATTCGCTTTTGTCATATTAATTGTGGATGCCAATGATTGTGAAAATTTTGTATTCCATTTATTGTCACCACAAATGCTATTAAGTGAAACATCGTCTAAGCTCTTATATTGATTTCTTAGATCAAATTCGACAGTTCCAGGCGATTTCTGTCTCATTTTACATGCCAAACCATAAAATTAGATAAAAAAAAAAAGAATTAAATTATAAATAAATCGAAAGATCCAATTATTTGATTGATTTATTATTATTGATTATGTATTTTTTTTTTTTTTTTCAATGTCATTTACTCACTTGTGATTTTCGTGCAAATTTAATGGAATCACGTTTTTCCATACGACACAATGCATCGGGCATTTCATATTTTGGATATGAAGCGAGACTTTTGCATCGCATTAGCCTTGTACTATTTTGATTGTGAAGTAATTTTTTCCCGCTAAGCGTATAATCGGAATGTACATTAGATAGAAAATGTAAAATGATTCGGGCACTTTCCGTTTTACCACTTCCATTTTCACCTAATATACATATGCATTGATTTTCATTTTGATCTTGTAAGCTGCGATAAGCAGAATTTGTAATGCCATAGCTAGGATAAAAGCATATTAGAAAAGAAAAAAAAAAGAAGTTTTGAATGAAAATGCCTTGATTTAACACCGGAAAAAGAAAATATATGTACATCACATTATGACACTTAATCACTTACATATGTGGCGGTAATTTGAAATAGTTTGATTTGGCATAGCATTGAATTGTTTCTGTTGAATAATTTGCAATAGCCTTGTATGGATTGATAGCGACGAGAAAGGCACCGATATATGTCTGGAATATTGAAATAGAAAATCAAAAAAAAAAAAAAAAAGAAAAAAAAAGAAAAAAATATATACTCAAACAGCAAATTCGACATATATCTGAACGTAAAATTATGCACACATCAAATTTAATTATAATAAATACATACATAGATAAGACCCCGTTTGTATCGCTGATAAATGTTGGAAATAAATGTTTCCTCGGTTAAATTTTCAATTAAAACCGAGTCCCAAAACCCAACATTATCATTCAGATTTGTCATTTATAAAGCCGCTACACTCGGTTATACTTCTCATGCACAGTCGTTAAACATATAAACACCATAAACGCACGCAACTCATCCGCTTCTCATTTTATTGCGATAGAATCCATTCGCTTTATGAATGCAATCGCATCCCTATAAAATTATTATTTATTTTTTTTTTGTTTTTTTCTTTCTTGGTTAAAATTGAATACTGGATATATGCATATCTCGTTGATGGAAAATGATGCATGAAATAAATCAATAAAATCATAAAACATGAGTAATTTTAAGCAGAAATCACATGAAACTTGAATTAAAAACAAAGCAAAATAAAGATGAAAAAAAAAAAAAAAAAAAAATGAATATTCTAGTCGATTGATTTTCATGTGTTATTTACACTTATGAAAGAGGTGAAGTGAATCTACTTCATGGTTTTTATAGTCACTTTTGATTTATGTCAATCGGTAATAGAGCAAACATTCGTACAAATTTTTTTTTTTTCTTTTCAAAAACATCAATAATTCATGCAAAATTGTTATTTTCCGTCTTTCTTTCCTGTCTATCTTTCCATTTAAACTGAATATATATATATATATATAAATGAAGAAAAATCACAGTATTTTTAAATCTGAATTCACTTTTTATTTATTATTAAACACTTTATTCTATGCATAATATTAACTTCAAATTAATTCATTCAAAATTAAATTGAGTTATTATTTAGAAATATAAAATTCAACTAGTTTTGTACGTTGCGCACACTTGCTTAACTGTGAATCATATATCGCGGAAAAGGATGAAGAAAATAAAAATGAAAAATAATATTAAAGAAAATGACAAAACAAACAATTAGAAAAACGAACGGGAATGTGACGTTTTCGGGAACTGCATCGCTTTTTGATTTCTGGCACATATCATAGACTGAACATTTTTGTTGACACTTTGATGTGTGGCGCATGCAATTATACATACTCTGTTTGTATGTATCGCGCATAAATTTTTTTTTTTTTTTTTTTTTCTTTTTTTTATAGAATATACGCTTTTTGTAGAGGAGAAGAACACACAACAAGAAATGGTCCAATACACATGCGGCGGATGAAATGGTGGAAAAGAGATAGCCAACAAAAAAAAAAAAAAGGGGGAGATCCACATTGTACACAATCCATTAGCAACATTTACTGAATTCGGCAAACGCTGTCAACGTACACCCAGTTGCGCCTTGTTGAGTTGAATGGTTTTTTAATTTTCACCATGCTCAATAATTCGTACAATTGCTTGAACATTCTTATTTTTTACCGCTAACTTGAACAGTGGCATCATTTTTGCAGCATACTTTCCCACTTGAAATACAAACAAAATCAAAAGAAAAAAAAAAAACAACAAAAAAGAATTTGAAAAAGAAACATTTGATTATTTTTCTTATTATATACATACCACGAAGGCGTATCGATGATTTTAATACTGAATTAACACCATCCAAATTTTTTTGCATTTCAACGAAATTTTGCTGACGAATTTTAAATGAACTTGCCAAATCTTCATTTAATCGATTCAAATTTGTATAAATTCTTGTTAGATCATTTCTGAAACACAAGGAAAAAAAGGAAAAAGAAATAAAATCGATCAAAAATAGCAAAACCGCATCTTAACAAAATGCAAGTATATACTCATTGTAGAGGCGAGCATCTTCAGCTTGAATGAGTAGATTTTTGGCAATATATTTCTTGTGAGCAACATCCAACATCAAATTGGTGTAGGTCGTTTCAAAACCACTGATTCGTTCATAGTATTGATTGAGACGATTGGTTATGTTCGGAAAATGGGCAGTTGTCTAATGATATAAAAGTTTTTTTGTTTTTTTTTTTTTTTCTTCAAAAAATTCTTAAAAATTAAAACAAATCTATAATTGTGTCACCTTTAAATCTTCGATATTTAAAAAATTGGATATGGAATGAATAAGATCACCGGCCAAATCCATATTTTCAGTTAAAATTTTCGTTTCATTTTTATCTGAAAACCAAATTATTACCGGACTTTTATCATAAACACTGATCAATGACAATCGAATATCCTCAAGATTTGTTATATGCTCAGGCTCAATATCGGTTGGTAATAAAAAATTCTAAAATCGAATTGGAAAATTAGTTAAACATTTTGAAAAAAAAAAAAAAAAATCACATTATCAAAATATAAATAAATTGAAAATCCTTTCATACCTGATTAATCCAAAGACAAAGCCTTTGATAACGTTCATTTAATTTAAATGATACATAACTGGTGGTTTCATCAATGTTTATCGGACAATGTAAATGTACAGTTGGATTAAAATCATCAACAACGGCATACATTGAAAATTTTGGCAATTGTCTTGTTAATTCAAATACATGAAATTGTTTGCTATGATCAAAACCAACCAAAATCTATCAGTGGAAATGTTTTTTTAATTAATAAACATAAATTATTATAAATACAACAAACAATATTTGATTAAACCTTTAAATGAATATCATAAACAATATTTTTTGGTGTTATAAACGGGAGAACGATTCGAGATGTTGGCCTGGCATACGAATATGCGATTAATGTTTCACCTTCAAAAATTCCTTCAGAGAAAATGATTAGCGCCTTTATAATTGTATCATTATTTGTGCAAACACTCAATTCTATATGAAGCTAAATTGAAATCAATCAAGAAATGCAATTTCATTTAATAGAAATTTTTTTTAAAATGAAATCAAAGCTTTTTCCAAAGAAATTCATAATCATATACCTTTTTATCATTACTTGCCACAGTGGCTAAAGCAACCTGAAGTCGAGTGCTCGCTGGTATAACACCAAATTCATCTGAGGCTAATATTCGAAGATCTTCATTCCTGAATGAATCATTCAAGTGAAAAGTCCATATGAATGAACAGAAATGTATGCATTTTTGTATGAATTTTAAAGTTCAAACTTACTCGGAATGTTCTTTATTAATTTTAGCATTCGATTGATATTGCGAGAGTTCGAGCATTAAATTCTTTTTTGTTGTCATCAATGCATTTAATTCGCTGTGATCCATTTGCTTGATTGATTGTAAATTAATTTTTGATCGTTCATATCCTTTAACATCGCCATTTCTAGTGCATATAACTAAATCATTTACGCCCCTTCCACGATAATCGGCTTGCATAACCGATATTACCTATGGTGGAGGGGGGGGGGGGGTATTTGTAAACAAGAAATATCAATAAAGATAAATATTGTAAATATTTCTAAATATACTGAAATATTGTTTAAATTTACGATTTGGTATAGTTGCTGAGATCGCGATTTTATTTTACTTTTTTTTTTATTTTCGATTCCTCGGCTTTTCTTCGATTGCGTTTATTTGAGCGATTTGCTTCATTCGCTTGAACTGCTGAATCATAAAGATGTCTCCATTGGACAGCGTGCAAATTGAAAACGGGATCAATTGCTTGATGACGCAACATACATAATCATTTATATATCATGTTCTGCGCTGCATTTTGATCACGGTCCATGACAATATCATATTCTTGTTGAATTACAGTTCGGGTTTATAAATGTTAGATGTTTATGGTCTTGAAATTGCATCCATTTTCTTGCAATTACTGTGATATACCATTCATTTGACATTAGTCGACTGTGTCGCCATGTTGAATATTGACTTGATCTCAGCTACTAAATCTTAGTTTTAAGCAATACTTACTTATTTTTCCAACGCGACAATGTTTTTTCAATTTAAAACTTAATAGCTAACTTATTGATTAAAATGAATTGAATATTCACTAAATATTTCAAATATTTATGTATTTTTGAATTTAGTAAATATTTCAGAAATATTTAAATATCGCGTAAATATTCTAAATATATATATTCATAAAGGGTTCTTTGCCCTTTGGAAAATTACCATTTGATTCAATGAAAGTTTAAATAAACTTTCCCCAGATGCGATATCTCTTATATCAACCTATATTTCAATGATACAATTTTGCATTTTTCAAAATTCTTTGCAACAAAAAAAAAAAAAAAAAAAAAAATTCGTAAAACTTTTCAATTACTTTTCCCGATTCCCATCCAATGATCAATTGAAGTGATCCCGTGCCCAATAGATCAAAACATGACATCGATAAACCTTTTGATTTTGACTGAAAATAATATGTTCTTTGGATGAAACATTTTTATTTTTTAATTGAAAACATGCGATATTAACCTTAATGCGCCACAATCGTACACCTTCATTGTAAACTCCAACAGTGCCATCATTAAGTGAATATGCCAACAGACTGCTCACATCTAAAAATAAAAAACAAAAAAAAAAAAAAAAAAAAAAAACGATATTGTTGACAAAGTCAAACCATTCACATTAGTTAAATCGCATAAAATGTACCAATTCTTGAAATTTGAATGACGCTGGAATTTTCAAAAAATTCAGATAATAATGAATCATTCTGGTAGATTTTAATCGTTCCATTATCACAACCACAAACAATCTAAAAAGAAAAAAAAAAATATGTAATCATAAAATCAATTCAAATGGGAATCTGTATTGATTTATTTTGTTTGAAATATCTACTTCGTTTTTTCCATCATTATTGAAATCAATCAAAGCCAATGAATTCACATTTCCGCTGGTAATAATCCAAAGTTTTTCATTGCCATCGATATCATAGCCACGTATAAATTCTACAATAGAAATTTATCATATTTCAATAAATGAATAACAATTAAATTTGTGAATTGCTTACGATTTCCACCCACAATAACCAACGGCTGATCAAATGAGCATACTTTTCCGATTAATATAATAAATATACCCTCTAAAATCTCTTTGTAAAATAAATCCCGATTATTGTCAACATGATAAGCTGAATGAATAATAAAAAAAAAAAGACAGTATTGACAAATATTTTATTTTTTTTATTTTTTTTTTCGAATTTGAAATCATCATGAAATGTTACAAATTATTGTACCCAGAAGTTGTGTAGGACTGCCAATAACTAGAATATCCTTTGGATCACTAGACAGGCATCCGGTTTCAATGGCTCGAATCTCTTGGTTAAAATTTAAAATGGCAATATCATTGCTTGCCTCCGTCCATGATAATCGATTATTTGATTCACTCAATTTTTTATATGGATTGTGTAAAATAACTTTATCGGTGCTTGTAACGGCCGTAAGACACACATGAATACCATCATATTTACCAAATTTTACACTACCAATTAAAATACGATTCAAACTGAATGAAAATGCTGGATTTATTGAAAATGACATCACTTATTAATTAATTTACTTGCTTTTTTCTATTTCAAATTAGAAATATCAATTTCAATGAATTACATTTCTAATTGGATGCAATAAGAAATATACGTGTGATAAATACTATTGTTTGTTAATGTTGTTGCGATCGATAGCCATGGTTACCGAATTATTTTGATTAATTAATTTTACATCTTAAAATTTGCCGGGTCTTATGAATCATTTTGCCATTGCTAACAAAAAAAAAAAAAAAAAAATAAATAATTTTCAATTCATATCATTCGAAGCTGAAATTTATCAATTATTCATTCAAAATGTACAAATGTTCATTTTATCATTAAGTGTTTTTCATTCAATCATTCTAAAAAAAAAATAATTGAATTTCTCCAATAGGGTTTCATAAAAATGGATGTGTTTAACATAGTCGTGTTCATGTTAATTTTTGGTCATTAAACGTACTCATTGCACCATCACATCTAGCTGTCTAATGTTGAGCTGCCGACGATGTACTGAAGAGAAGAAGACAAAAAAAGAAAAAAAAAAAAAAAAAAAATCAAGCGCAAATGCTACAGTAGAAAGTTTAGTATACACACGTTATACAAACACATTTAGTTACACATTTACTCCCATATCACTCAGATTTATATTATTTTCACATTTCAATTTCACGTTCTACGAAACAATAAAAAAAAAAACAAAAAAAAAAATAAAAATAAATAAAAATTGTATAAATTAGCATATAATAAAAACATAGGCATTTAGGCAGATAAGTGAATAAATAATTTTGATTAAGATTTTCCTTTGCTGTAATCAGGCAGAGACAGAACAAAGGACAATTTCAGCGCTATATTCGCCAATTTGTTTTTTATGGAGGTAATATCTTCTTTTTTTTTTTTTTCTTGCATATTCGAATGGTTTATGTGTGTGTGTTTTTTTTTTTGCCATCGTTTTGAGCATTTTGTTTGCATTTTCCTCTTTAAAAAAAAGAAAAAAAAAAAAAAAAAAAGTAAAATGAAAACCGTAAAAAAAACACAGAAAAATGAAATAATAATTTGACCACTTGCACTGATGCTCGCTCTCGTTGCGTTGTGTTTGGTGCATTTTTGTTGTTTGGCTATTAGATTCTATCTGTGTGCGCGCTTGTCATATTCACTGAAAAAAAGAGATGAAAATGGAGACGCAATGTTTTTCACAGTGCTTCAAAAAAAAAAAAAAAAAAAAAATTAAATGTTATTGTATATGTCCCGCACGAAGCTACATCAACATCATATCATTTCTTCGGTTATTTCATCGTTTTCTGTTTTTATTTTTCCGTTCATAACAATTAAAATCCATGAAATGAAAAAAAAAAAAAAATGTATAACGAAAAACAAAACCTGAACAAATTTTGATGAGTAGTATGAAATGATTTGTTTGGATCAATCATTTAAATTGCAACCTTGCAACAAAATAACATTTGATTTTTGTTTTCTTTTTCTTTTCTTTTATTGTTTTTTTTTTTTTTTTTTTTTTTTTCTTTTTTCTTCTTCTCTTTTTCTTCTTTGTTCCATCAAGTAATTTGTGAGCTAAGCTCATCATTGGTTGTAACTATTTGTTGTTTGCTCGTTTAACTAATCACATTGATTTAGATTGAATAGCAAATTTGGACATCATAAATTGCACGGCCGAACATTCATCATCTTCAACGATAATACAAAGAAGTACAAGCGACAACAGTTTAAGTCAACTGCAATAAATCTGGACGAAACAATAAACCGATCATTCAATCGAGAGAAAAAAAAAAACCCCTAAGAAAGGAATAAAAAACGAATAAAAACCAAAACCAAAAAAAACCAAATCAAACGACAGTGTTGTGTTCTGTGTGATTGTGTTTGTGTTCAAAAAAAGAAGCAAGAACATTGACATCCAACCTGGATGACTTCTGTGTATAATGGCAGACAAAAAAATGAAAGGTTATTTGATGCATTAATCATAACAACATAGCTTTAGCTTATTAAAAATTGTTTGCTAAAATAAAACACAAAAATTTTATTATTAATATAAATAAATAACAAAATACCGTTTTGTATTGTTTCGCATTTGAATAAAGTGGAATGTTCAGTACTGGCGCGTGTACACACACACAAATGCCACATGACTCTTATAATTTCATCGAGTCGAGATTTTTTTTTTTTTTTTTTTTTCTTTTTTAATAGCGCGCAAGCAAAAGTGACATCTTGAAAGTACCGTAATTCAAATATTTGAACATTATCATATGGTCAAATAGCGAAACAATACTTTATTCATTTAAAGACTTAACTAACAATATCATATTTAATTTGGATTATGTATCGATTTTTATACTTTCAATTGAATTGAATCAATTGTAATAACTCAATCAATTGATCAAATTGTGGTTTTTTTTTTTTTTTTTTTTTCTTTTCTCTTTTTTAGGAAATCTCTATAAGATGTCTCGTAACAAAGACAGATATGAAAGCACTAATAATCGGAGGCAACAAATCTTTATGTCACAAGAGGATGTGGCCGCAGGACGAAAGTCTAACTGGACTGCTGTTGAAATAACTGGTTGGTTTATTATTTTTTCCAACACGTTTCGATTTGAAATTAAAAAAAAAAAAAAAAAAAAAAACAACTGTTGAACCATATTCTTTTTTTTTATCTTATCTTATACGATTGTAATTTTTTGCTTTTCATTGGGAAATGTTCAATTGCAGGCAATGTACGCAATCTTAGTCCAACTCTATGGCAATTTGACCATTTGACAGCGTTATACATTAACGATAACAATTTATTACGACTTCCTAGTGATATTGGTCAACTAATAAATTTGCGTACATTGGATTTATCCAACAATAAATTGAGAAGTTTACCAGCCGAAATAGGAGAGTTAATTCACCTGAGGTTAGCATACACTGCTCTAAAACACTATTCTTACTATCTCTGCATAAATATGGTCAATATATTCATTTTCTTATATTTTATGTTTGAATGTATGCGTGTGCGTGTGCATGTGCGTATATATATATTTTATATTCTATAGAGAGTTGTTGCTCAACAATAATTTACTGCGAGTTTTACCGAATGAAATCGGTAAACTGTTTCACATTCACATTTTGGGATTACATGGAAATCCATTGCAAAAAGAACTTCAATCAATTTATAATGAATCGAATGGAACGCAGAAATTGTTGACGTATTTGCTTGATAGTCTATCGAGTAAGTTGTATGCTCTTTGTTTTTATTTTAATCACAATTGAATGATATGATTTGAGAATAAATATTATAATTTAATAATTTAATAATTAATTTTAGCATCGGTGATAAATATTGCGCCACCTCAACGGCCTTGGATTCCACTTGCTAGACCGAATCGAACAAGACCGGCATGTAAGTTGCATCTTCATTTACCCATTTAATTTTCAAATGTTTGTTTTTCTCAATATTAATTTTCAAAACACATCACAATGTACATTCTTGATGAAATTCTATTTCATTTTTTTTTTCTTTTTTTTTTTAGTTATTTTTACGGTGATGTGTTATAACGTCTTGTGTGATAAATATGCCACCCGTCAAATGTACGGATACTGTCCGAGTTGGGCGCTGAATTGGGAGTATCGGAAAAAAGTAAATAAAATGCATTTTTCTTCTTTTTTTTAGAAATTAAATATAAGATAAACATGAAGAAGATAAAAATGTATTAAAACAAATATTTTATTCCAAACAAAATTTAATTTTAGGCAATTTTGGATGAAATCCGCCATTATTCAGCTGACATCATTAGTTTGCAAGAGATCGAAACGGAGCAGTTCTATAATTTCTTTAAAGTTGAATTGAAAAATGATGGTTATGATGGTATTTTTTCACCAAAATCACGGGCAAAAACGATGGGCGAAAACGAGCGCAAATACGTTGATGGTTGTGCAATTTTCTTCCGTGCAGCAAAGTATGTGTTCAATTGCCAACAAATTTAATTTAAAACAACACAAAACATTAATTGATGTTTCATCGTTTTGATATCGGCCAATAGGTTTACATTGATAAAAGATCATTTAATTGAATTTAATCAACTTGCAATGGCAAATGCAGAAGGATCGGATAATATGCTGAATCGTGTAATGCCAAAAGATAATATTGGTTTGGCCGCTTTATTAAAAATAAAAGAGTCAGCTTGGGAAGGTTTAACACCAGAACAAGCACACATTACGCAACCAATTTTAGTTTGTACAGCACATATTCATTGGGATCCCGAATTTTGTGACGTTAAACTAATTCAAACAATGATGTTGAGCAACGAATTAAAAACAATTTTAGATGATTTAAATCACAGTATACGGCCACAGCATAAATATGATGCAAACAATGTTCAATTGTTGCTGTGTGGTGATTTTAATTCACTGCCAGATTCGGGTGTAATTGAATTTTTAAGTTCGGGTCGTGTTTCAATGGATCATCAAGATTTCAAAGAGCTGGGCTATAAATCATGTTTACAGCGATTACTTGGAGCTGATTCAATAAATGAATTTACACATCCATTTAAATTGGCATCGGCATACAGTGAAGATATCATGCCATACACCAATTATACATTCGATTTCAAAGGTATCATTGACTATATATTCTATTCAAAGAATGGAATGTCACCACTTGGTTTACTTGGTCCATTATCAAATGAATGGTTACGTGAAACAAAAATTGTCGGCTGTCCACATCCACACATACCATCCGATCATTTTCCGTTGCTCGTTGAGCTTGAACTAATTCATTCAACCAATTTACAACCACCGAACGGTTTACGCAGATAGCGATAAAAACAGCCACATCAGAACACAATCAATTACCCCGACCCAATGGATGATAATTTTTGTTAATAATTTTATAATAGTTGCAACAACAACAACAACAACAACAACAACAACAATAACATCAACAACAACGCAGACAATTGAATTTTGCTAAATTTGAAATTTACAGATTCATATGAAAGAGATATTATATTTCTTTTGTGTTGAATTGGTAAAATTGAATGAAATATGATGACCAAGAACAAATTCTAGATGAAAAAAGTGAGAAAAATCCAATCTGTGTTATAGTTCAAAACAAAATTAACAAAACAACAGAAAGAAAGAGAAAAGAAAACCATCGGATCACATAGACAAAGCTTATTTAGTTTTTTGACATTTAAAAAAAAAAAAAGAAAAAAAAACATAAATTTATGCAAAAAGAAAGAGGAAGAAAGAAACCCAAAAGCAACTGGCTAAATGCTAATTGGAACGTCTTTACTGTGAGATAGACGGAAAGGAGATTAAAGAAAAAAAAAAAACAAAAATGCACATAGATCAAACAATGCTTTAGCATGTAACATTGTAAACATCATAAAAAATTTTTTAAATTGTAGAATTGTGTCCATGAAAAACGAATTTCAAAACCCATTTGCCCTGATTGTCTATTGGATTCGAATTGTTTTGTTCTTTTTAAACGTATGTAATAAACAATATTGCATCGCGTATATTTATCATTGAGATTGTCTAGTAAATTGATTCTGTATAAATATGATTTTGCAAAATTGTTCGACTCATCCATTGATTAAAAAAGTCTTTACTTAATTCTCCTGCACATTACACAGAAACAAACAAACAATATACAAAACACAAACTAGATTTGTAGCATCACTTATGTTACTTTTACATTTAAAAATTTAAAACAAAACAAAACTCATTCTCTGTTCTTCATTAAAATATTATTTTTTTTTTTTTTGTTTTTTTAAAAAAAGAGGTGTATAAATTTGACATAATTTCAAACAAATTTCATTTCATTATTTAAATAGATGAAATAGAACCAAATATTAAGACAAAAGAATGAAAATCAATTAAAAAAAAAAAGAGTAAATAACAATAAATAATAAGTGGATTTTTCTTTAATTTTTTTTTTTTTTTTTTTTTTTTTTTTTCATTCCAATTTCCATTCATATGAATAATTCATCATTTTGCATATCATCTGTAGCAGAAGAAAAAAAAAAAATGAAAAATATAATGGATATGCATATTTGTGCTCATTTTAGTAGCTTTATAAAAATACAGCAACATTTGTGTGAGGCTTCGAACGCATTGCTTGAGCAGTGACTTGAGATTTTCTTAAAACAGAAAAAAAAAAAATGAAATGTCAACATATAGGTGTCGTTGTGCTTACATTTTGATCATACATAACCTCACTTATCCGCACAAAAAAAAAAAGGTAAAAGAAAAACAGAGCAATTATTCGCGAGACTGATTCAAATAGTTTCGTGAATGAAATCGCATTTATTTGGTAAATTTGTAAAGAAAAAACTATGAATCGATACATTTTCGGCCATGTACAGAAGGTGAAGCATTATTGTTCAATTGAATAAATTTATTATAATCAGTGCGTGAGTTTTTGAATAATTTTTTTTTTATTTTTAGTTGATTTTACAGTCAACACAAAATCAATTGGTATCAAATCGAACGATTCATGCTTCAGCAATATGTTTGAAAGTACAATCTGGAAAATACAAAATAACTGTAAAAAAAGACAGACCACTAACATATGAAATGGCAAATCCACCAGAATTTATTGCCACACGGAAATCTTGGAACTCATGGAATTGTTGTATGTATAAAAATTATTTGTAGTATGATTACAATGAAATCCATTTTAAAAAACCAAAATTTTCAAAAAATTAAGTAATTTTTCATTAAATCAAATAGCAAATTTAGAGGATGGATTACGACCAAAACAAACTGGCGTCGAAGACATGTTTATTCGAAAATTCGTAAATGGAACATTTCATTCAATGATTTGCAGTGAAATTATCATAAAACGACAATTCAATCATATTCGAATTGCGTTTCTATTACGTCGCGCAATAACACCAAATAAAGTATACTTTTTAATTGGTTACACTGAAGAATTATTGTCAAATTGGATGCAATGCCCAATCACAATCGAAATTCAAACAGTTGCAAAGCAGGAAGATACATACTTCAAATACATTTAGACATGTTATTTTGTATTAAAATGGTATGACTTGAGTATAAATATAAAAAAAAAAAAAAAAAAAAAAAAAAATGACAAAATTACAATTATTGTTTTTCTATTCTATTTATTCCGAATTTAATGGATGATCAAAATTGATTTGTTATGCTTCAAGAGATCTTGCTATGATGCGTGCTTCGATTTTCACATACATTAACAATCTATGAGAAAAATTGGAAATGATAACGGTGTAACCGGTTTTTTTTTTTGCATGATATTTTCAAACGAGTTGTATGTGGAAATATTTCACTGAATAAAAGAAATTATATAGCAGCTAAATTGTCGCAATAGGAAAATGGGAAATAGTCGGAATGGGAAAATGTGAAAATGGGAAAATGTGAAAATGGGAAATGAGATTGAACCTCTGAACACTGAAATTTGTTTATGGGGGTTCTAATATGAGAAAGAGCATAATGTATGAGAACGAGAATAAATAAATTGCAAGTTTGTTTAATCAAAGTGTTCTTTGATTCTTTTCAAAAATGTGATATCAAACAAAACAACAGCAATTTTTTGAATGTAAAAAACCAAAGCATCACCATTTTACTTATTAAAAACAATTGTAAATTTACCAATTAATGTAATAATATTTCATCGCATAAAAGGAGAAAAAATGCCAGAAATGGATTCTTTAAACTTTCAAAAAGTAGCAAAGTATAAATATAAATAATGAATAGTAAAAAAAAAAACACTAATATATTATTTTATGGTTTTCGATTTTTTTATTTATTTTGGAATTTATTCAGAATGATTTTAATTTATTGATTTATTTGACAGATGATTTATTTGATGAAACTTAACACACAATACAATGTAAATTCAATTCATAATCGAGTGAACAACAGGGATTTCTCTATGCAGTTCAATATTTTCATTGGTTTTATTTTCATTATCATTCTCTTTTTCAATCACCTTATTTTTATTATTATCATCTCATTCGAAGCTTTTTTTTATCTAATTCATCATGCCATCCGCTATTCAATAATTTACGATTTTTTTTGTTTTTTTTTTTTTTTTGTTAGTTTATAGAAAAAAAAAAACAACGAATGGAGAAAATGGTCACAAGAATTTCTATTTGTTTTCATATTAAACCGATGAACCGGGTTTGTACAAAATGTTTTGAATAGATTTGTTAGTATTTGGTGTAATGTCATCACCAAAGTTTTCGTGATGACTCTTTTCGTTTTTGATGGTACATAATGCCCAAAATGGCTAAAACTATGGCACAAATCATGCCAAACAAAATCAAAAAGAATATCTGTAAAAATAATATAATAAAAGGTTATTAAAATTATTAATGCAATATGAATAATCGATAATTTATTATATATTAGTTTAGAATTTTTATGAATAATGAATAGGTAAATAGCATCTGAAATCTTACCTTTACATTTGACATTCCTGGTTTTACATCGTCTTTTCTCTCTCTCGGTGCTTCATATATTGAAGCTGATGGAATGATACTCTTTCTAACTTCTAATGTAACTTCCTGCATGCGAAACAATTATTTGTATACATTTAATAAAATCTATTTAATAAATTAAAATAATTTTTTTTTTTTTTTTTTTTTTTTTTTGATGTTGAAACACTTACATCAGCAATTGGTTCCAATTCGTAAAATTTAAATGAAATGATATCATGATTATCAGACAAATCGCCTGTTGTAGCGGAAGCTCCAAAATAGTATCCAGTCGGTAATTTTACATTTGGCGATTCAAAGCATACTTTCCATTCATGCTTATTTTCTAAATCAGTTAAAACTGTCAGCGTTTCTTCCACATATTTAATGCTAATGTGTGTTTCATAATCAACATTCCGGAACTTTGCTTCGCAACCGGCCACTTGTGTAAGTGTTCCATCACGGTCATGATCATAGCTCAATGAGCCATTGTTAATCATTGCACTTATATATGGATGTTGATGCTATACATATACATGCGAAATATATAAACAAATTTCAATATATATTCATTTAATCACGCACATACTTTTTTTTGTTTTTTTTTTCGTTTCAAACATGTCATTAAAGAGTCAGTTTTTTTTTTTTGAAATTATTGATAACAAGTGCTTACATTATGTGGGCCATTGTGATTACTGTATGTGTCTAAAATGATAGCTAAACCTTGGAAATAATCTTTACTACCAAAGACTGGTCCTGTGACTAGACGATCTCTTGCATACCTTGGGCGAATAAACAAAAAGCAAATAAAATTGAATATTATTATAATTCACCAAATATATTTAGAAAGAATTTCATTTTCTCATTAGTTGCATACCAAATCGCAAATCCATCGCCGAAAAGATCTTTGCCTTTTCCGGACACTTTAAAATTTACATTTATTTCCCAATTCTTTGTCATACATGGCTAAAAATGAATGCAAAAAACACAAAATGTTTTCGATAAATATAAATTGAAATATTCTAGAATGAATTGACAAATATTTTAATGCATACCACGGAATTCCACACCGCACCACTACGTGACTGTATATCCGGTGTTAAACGAATATAATTTGATGTAACTAATGTTGAACCGGTGAAATCCCAATAGGGCAAGGTCATACCGGCACCTATACATACGAAAAATGAAATGAAAAAAAAAAAAATTCACAATTCATGTTTAATTGTTTATAAACGAGAATAAAATTTCCATTTTTATCAAATTAATTGAATATTCATTTTACTCACCGAAATACGGTTTAACCAATGAAAATTCCCGTTTCATATATTCATCTGCATTGATGAACGTTAAGCAATTTAGTAGTAAAAAATAAAGAAAAATCATCCAAAACATCTTTGGAAAGTTTATCCTTTAGTGGCTTTAATAAGAACGTTTCAGGAACTAAATATAAATAAATTACAATTTTTTTTTTTTTTTTTTTTTTTTTGAAACTTTCGAATCACGATTTGCAAGAATAAAAATTCATATAGATGTTACTAGGTTTGTTATCTTCACACACAAAAACATTGATTTTCACCTGTATTTGAATCAATGTTATTGACAATGATTTTGCCGTAATGTTTATGTATTTCAATCTAAAAAGAGATATTTTCTTTCTATTTATGCAATGGTTTTAGTTTTATGTCAAAGAGCATAAATACTCACGCACGTAAATCTATTGCGTTTAAATGGTAAATATATGGTAAACCAAATCTTACAAACGCACATATATGTATATATATATATATAGAGAGAGAGAGAGATGTATAGCTTCGAAAAGTGACGTGTTCGAATGACAGCTCAAATTTTTGTACAAACACTTATAGGAATAGATTAATTTAATTTAATCAGTCAATGTGTTATAAACGTATAACGTGGAACTTTGTTATTCTTCGCAAATGAAATTATGAAGTATAAATAGATCTAATCAATGAATTCGCAATTTCTTGTTCATGGCATTCATTCATAAGACTTTTGAAAAGTCAAATGATGCACACACATACACACACATATCAAAATGGCAATTCAAACAATACGAAATGAATTTTTTCTTCACCTTTTGAACATACCCCCATTATATCCATGTTCGACAGTATTGACATTTATCTAAATCAATATTTTACTGTGTATATTCATGACATATTGTCTTTTTCCCAACAGTTTTTAAATTTCGCGCATAATTTGTTTGAATATGTCAAATATATTTTTTAAAATTTTTATTTGAACATTTTTGTGATATTCAATGAAAAAAAAAAAAAAAATCAATGTCATTCGAAAAAGATTGGAGAACTTTTAACTGTTAACAAAAAATAACAAAAATGAAGGATAAAAATCACCACCAAATTGCGTCTTTAAAATTCTTAATCAAATTAAAGTAATTACTTAGTTTTTTCCTAACTAATTTAACATTAAATGATCCTTATCATTACGAATAGTAGTAGTTTACTTATACCATTCTCATTCCTATTTTTTAAGTATTAGCGTATACATACATATACACTCAACTCATTCGGTAAGCAAAGAAATTCATTTTTTCTTACGCCATCTCTACGATTACAGTGTGCATTTAAATGAATATCAAACAAAATGAGAATGTGGACTTTCATGCCGTGGGCAAGTACATCAACAATTAATCAATGTAACGTCGCATGACTTGTGCCGTAATACATTAATCAATCGTTGATGTACTCTAGGGGGATTTAACTCTCACGAATGCGTACCATTTTACGAATTTTTCAAAAATTTTGCGAATGCGCTTATGGACATTTGCACAGTATTATCGAATGTTTACGAATTTATTATTGGAGCAAATGCATTCGTAAACATGCGCTAATACTGTGCCTAGTACAATCCTAGGATGTACTTGCCCTAGGCATAAAAGTCAACTGTGTAAATGTTCACAATTTTGTTTGAGATTCATTTAAATTCACACCGTACTCGTAGAGATGGCGCAAGAAACAATGAATTTCTTTGCTAAAGCGACTTTGTATAATCAAAGCATCCAGATGCCAGGCATTGCACCTAACTGCCTGGCATTTTTGAGCTAAAATCGTTTATTAATTCCTGCCCGGCAATTTGAGTTTTTTTGCAAAAAATGCTAGGCATTTTAAACCAAACAATACGCCAAATTCCACAAATTATTGAGTGCGAAGTGGAGAAATGGAAAAATCTTTTGGTATTGGCTACTAGATTATAAAACCTATTCACTGTGTGATGTAGCTATCGACAAACTCTCATCAATATTTTATTACAGTTGGAAATATGCGATTGCAGCAGTTATTCTGCGGGAGATGATTCAAATGTCGAAAAATTCAAATTACTAGGCTATTATAATATAATTATATTATAAATGTGAGGGGTTATGGTTAACATTTTGTGTTGACATTTCATTTTATCACAAAAATTTTATGAATTTGAAATTTTGTGTTGTAATTTCTGGTACTGAATAAATTGTTGACCGTTAAAAGCAAAAAAAAATGTGAAAAAAGTCAAATTTAGTACCAGAAATCGACTACAGAGATTTTAAATTCTTACAATTTTTGTGGTGAAATGAAATGTCAACACAAAATGTTTACACCATAACCCCACATTTGTTTTCTCAAAGTAATTGACGATGATTGGTCAATGGTTTCATTCGCTAATATTTGTGATATTAATTTATTGAAAATAATATTTATAAAGACAATGAGCACAGACGATAGAAATTTTCGATCGGCATACTATGAAAAGGTTGGATGTAGAAGTGTCGAAGAGCGAAAATCATTAGAAATTTTGCTAAAAGAAAAGCCACTTAACCGATCAAAATTAAAACAATTCTGTTTAAGCTATACAGTTCCAGCTGTTTATCGAAATTTGCTATGGAACATCTTATTGGGTGGGATGCGATAAAATACACAGCAATGGCATTGTTAATTTTATTTCTTATTCTTGTTTTATTATTCATTTATTTAGACGTAGCTCCGGTTCATCCCGATTGTAATGCATTCGTGATGACTCAACGTCGAGAAGTGTTTGATGATTTGCATAATGCACTTCGTGTTATGAATATCATCAACGAACAAACACCAATGCCAAATTTACTTTATGCCATGTGGCTGCTTGAAAATAAACAACTTCGGCTGGGATCAAATATTAATGTAATTGTTGCTTCAATTACAATTATTATACAATATTACAATATATGTATATAACATAAATACATTTCAATTCATAAATAACTCTTCAACATTTATTCACACAGAATCATTGCAATTTCGTTATCATAACCGAGGCTTTACAACATACGTTTCAGGTGCGATATTCGTAAAAAAGTACTTTTGATCAATGTTTTTTTTTTTTTTTTTTTTTTTTTTTCTTCATATTTTTCTAGAATTGATCCATCTAACAAGTGTAAATCAAGTATTACGAAAAGTCCACACATTTGTGTATTTTGTGTAAATTTTTTTAAATCAAATTTTTTCATATTAAATGATTCAATTTATAGAAAAACTCTAATTAAAATGCTGAATTCATTCACAGAATGAGGTGGATCTCTATTGGATAACAAAAGGTTTTTATAAATGTGCATTAGAAATATCCCGTGATTTTGTTCAACTTAAAGAATTATCGTACAAATTACTAGAAAAAGAAAATCATACAATTTATAAGTGAGTATGCTAATGTTGCTACTGCTGCTTCTGCTGCTGAGTATTTTCTTCGCTTTTGAATTGGATATTTAAATGGAAATGATTTCTTGTTTTTTTTTTTTTTGTATCATTTTCGCTTTCCTATTTATCAATTTAGACATTTGGATGAAAATAATTTACTAAATTCACTGCCACTTGAACAATGGTTTGGTACATGTTTTGCTGGTATTTTAACAAATCAATCGCTTATTCGCATATGGGATAAGATTTGCGGTGGATCCCGAAAAATTGTTGTTTTTGTATTTGTAACTTTATTCAGTTGGATATGGCGAACATCAAAGTTATCAAATGCGACCTTAGTGCCAGAAATTGTAAAAATAATTGAGAATGTAAGTGTTTAAATATATATAACTATATTTCAATCAGTTTTATGATTTTTTAAAATGTTTGTTCTTTTTATTCAATCAAATGTATATTCATTAACATAATTATTAATGTTTTTCATTTATTTCTTCAATAACAATAGCTGAAAGATAATCAAGAAAGTGCTGATCACATAGTAAATAACACTATTGAATTATGGCAAAAAAAGACGCCGAGTTTTGAATTTTAAAGCAGAAGAAATCTGGAACAATTATTAAATCTAGAAAATAAAATATTTTTTACATTTCAAATGTTTGTTTCTTTTCGTAGCAAAAAAAAAAAAAAAAATTATTTATATAAAATCAAGATTAAAAGAAATTACAATAAATACTTTTAAATGTTACAATTGTTCCAAAACACTTGTGTTTATATTATCTGCTAATGTAGATGGCTTTTATATATGTCAATTTGTTTTACATAGAAAAGAATAATGAGAACCAGCACAATTGGAGAAATATCTAAATTTAGCCTTAAAAGGCGAAGAACAAGAAAAAACTAACAAACAAATAAGCATTAAAAATAATTTGAACATTCAAGACATTGCCCAAAACATCTAACGTATCATTTAAATCATTATTGTTCTAGCGTTCAATCAGGTAAATACTGTGAACGTCACTTAACATTTAAAATGTTTTGACAGTTCTAGATAACAATGCACTAAAGCAAAAATATTCTAAATTCTCCTTTTTTTATTAATTTCTTCCGAAAATAATCTACATTTTAGCAATGGCATTTCGATTATTTTTCAGATTTTTACGTAATATGATGTCGTTGGGTGAAAAATCGGAAAGTTTATTTAAAACTTATATAAAAATCTTTACAGTCGTGGCTGCATACTGGTAAACATTTTTTTTTTTTTTTTTTTCAAAATTGTTTAAACTACGAATGAGAATACCGAAAATTAAAAAAACTAAATTTTCTTTTTAATATTAAAAAACAAAAAAAAAAAAAAAAAAGGATCGTCTCAATTGTGACAGTTTTTGTAAATAAAGCACTATTGAGTAGTGACACCGTTAAATTAGATGCACCGCTATTCGTTACATGGGTTCAATGTATCGTTTCGGTTGTGATATGCTTATTACTAGGATTAATGAAAAGATCATATCTTCCAAATCCTTCCGATGTCTTTACAGAGCATATTTTCAAAACGGTATGTAAATATCGCTTGCATGGACACATTTTAACCTTGAAATTTTTTCAAAACTCTATAGAATTCATTCAATATTTTAATTGTAGGCAATGCCAGTTGCAATACTATTCACCGCAATGATTTCAACAAATAATTTATGTTTGAAATATGTGCCTGTTTCATTTTACTATATTGGTCGATCATTGACGACAGTTTTCAATGTAATTCTATCGTATACATTGTTGCGTCAAACATCTAGTTTCAAATGTATACTTTGTTGTGCCATAATTGTCAGTGGATTTTGGCTTGGTGTAGATCAAGAAAGTGTTGCAGGTATTGAGAAAGCAAATTATTTACCGTTTTTTTTCCTCGCCTTTTTTTCAACTGATTCTCCCCATTTTAGTTTATCAAATGTACATTTTACAATTTTACTTATTTTTATTGAAATTTCAGATTCATTTTCGCTCATCGGTACAATATTCGGTGTTCTGGGATCAATTAGTTTATCATTATATTCTATATATACGAAAAAAACATTACCAAAGATAAATGACAAAGTACTTTTATTAAATTACTATGTTAATGTGTATGCGATATTATTATTTATACCATTAATGTTATTTAGCGGTGAATTTGATGTTGTCATTCGATATAATCATTTGAATGAATTTTGGTTTTGGATTGCATTAATTATAGGCGGTATTTGTGGTTTTTCAATTGGTTATGTTACTGGTCTTCAAATTAAAGTTACATCACCATTGACACACAATATTTCTGGAACAGCTAAAGCATGTGCTCAAACAGTTTTAGCAACACATTGGAATCATGAAATTCGTTCAACACTTTGGTGGTTTTCAAATTTTATCGTTTTATTTGGTAGCAGTCTTTATGCAAGAGTAAAACAAATTGAAATGGATAAAAGACATAGCCAACAATTATTACAGCCCGACAAAGCTTAAAAAAAAAACAATACATTTTGAATGAAATTGTTCAACAGTTTATTTGACAAATTGTGTTATTTTTGGTCTATTCATACTTAATCATTAATTGATTTTAACTAATAAAAGAAATCATACACACACACACACAAAAGAGAATGAGCATTAGAATTAAAGTTATGAGGAAAATACAATTTTTGTTTTGTTTTGTTTTGATTTGTTTTTTTTTTTTTTACTCTCTGTTTGAAATACATATTTTCTATCATTTTCAAAGCATTTAGTTTATCTTAATAAGCGGATTGAATAGTACATTGAATAAATATTTGATTCCATTAAAAATATTTTTACTACTTAATTTAAGACGATTTGAAGCATAAAATGCCTTCAGACTTGATTCCTTACATTTAATGCATCCAATTGATGCCAAATCAATCCATAATGGATATTTTTCTAAATTAAATGTGCTCCATGGAATGTGCACATCATCACTACTATCTGGATTTGAGTAGCTTGTCAATAAATTACCGGTAAACCAAATTCGATCCGAACGATTTAATAATCTTGTAAAATTGGTAAAACTATGATGAGCTTTTAGATATAATTCAATTGGACTATAATCTAATTTAATACCAATACGAAATTCATATGTATTCCAATTATTTAAATTGCATTTGTTTTGCTCTTTAAAATATTCCAATTCATCCGTATCATACACATCAAACATTATATCATTTGGTTCACCAAACCAACATATTATACGATTTGATAAAATGTCCGGCAAAAATGATAGTATTTTTTCAAAAATATTTGAAACTCTTTTTATTTCTACATTATGAACAATTCCTTCCCATTTAACGGCCGAACCTAAAGGGACAAACAACAAAAGATTATTATTATATTGTAAATTTTTTGAAATATTTTGAAAAAAAAAAAAAAAAAAAAAAAGAAATATTTCTAACCATGAAATCGATCACATTTTAATTGAGCATTTATTCGATTGCCGGGATACAATAATGGTGAATGGCAATGTCGATTGAATAAATCCCATTTCAAGTAATTCGTTGACAATTCATGTTGTGATAACGAATCATCTCCTTGCATACGATCAATTATTGTTTGATAAATGTCACTTGACGGTGAATCAACAGAAACATCAAAATATTTCGATATATGTGGTTGCGTTAAATAAAAGGTGGCAACTAAACAAACTATTATCTATTACATAGAACATAGAAGATGGAAAACAAACGTATAAATCAAATGAAAAATTGTATGAATTCATTTATTGTTTGGAATAAAACAAAAAAAAAAAAAATGTATCAAAAGTATGAATGGTTTGGTCTCACCTGTATGAATGTAACATATTTTTTAGTTCGTCGATAAGATGCAAGTAAACATGAAGTAATTAATGCAATGCCAGCAATTGATATCGATGCAATTAAACGGTATACGGCATTTTTTAATGCCAACGATTCAACAGTAACAAAAACAGGTATCATTAATGTAACCAATCCAAAAAGTGGTAAACAAAATAGCATACCAGCTAATGTTAATGTACCACGGACCATTTCAAACATTGTTGCTGATTGTGAACTAATTATACATATTTGTAGCCAACTCAATGTAACACAATGTGGTATTAAACATTGATAAATTCCATGCCAATTATGTCGATGTGCCAGCATAATCAATAGGCCAGGAATTAATAAATATAATAAACCACGGCAATTAAAACAAAATTCAATGCCATGCCCAATGGGAAATGGTGCAAATTTTGGTATTTTTAAATCAAATATTAACCAATTGCTCCATATTTCGGCATCAATTTCAAATGGATATTTTACCAATACATTAATACCAAATGATAATAAAATTGGTAAATCTGGAAATGGATTTCGATTATTGTACATAAATATAAATAATGTTACAAATAATAAAATAAACGAAACAATTGTCACTTCTGATGACATTTTCCAATCAATTGGAATGGTTGGCGAAACGATAACATTGATAAAAAATGCCGAAAAATATATAAGATATGGTTGTAATTCCTTACGAAGAAATGCATTTTCTGCATTTGTATCAAATTGTTGATCAAAATTTAAAAATAATTGTGACCAAATTCGAAAATCATCATAACGATGTTTTGATTTGAACATTTTTAGTGTTGATACAATCATCACAAATAAACTAACATGATAAATTACAACCGGCATAAAAGCTAGTACATTATTTATCGTTGTTGTATACGATAAGATAAATAAAAATATAAGGCAATTTGCTAATGAGCTTGGAAATCTTGCCAATGCATTCAAATATTGATGATAAATTAAATAAACGAATAGCAACGGATGAAATAATAATCGATGAAAATATGGAATATGATTTAATGTTTCCGGATGTGGCACCGATATTGTTAATGATGAACTAATATTTGGTAATTGTCCATGAACTACTTGCATTGCAGCCGAAATTAAATTCTCTTCGCTGATATTATTGCCAGGTGTTGACATAATATTCGATCGAATTGAATGATATGGTGATATATCTTGTTCATTTTGCGATAATTTCGATGATGTTTTATATCGACTACTTTTTAAATTATATATTTGACGCATTTTCTTTTCAAGTTGGGCTACCGTGATATAATGTTCACCAGAATTATTCGTTTGTTTTAAGCAATTAAATAATTCACGTGCCGCTTTTCGTGCATTTCGTTCCGATTGTGTCATTGCTAAGCATGTTTCAACTTCGATGATATTACGATCATTAATTCCCCGTCCAGTTTTTAAACTTTTTGCCAATAGCATTAATGCACCTTCATGACCCTCATAAGATGCTTTTAACAGCCAATCAATGCCTAGCGAGTAATCAGCACGTGAATCTTCGGCTAAAATCGGAAAATTAATAATTAATCGGATAATTCTTTTGTTGGTTTTTTCTTCTTTTTTTTCCAATAAGCTAATATTCACTGCATTTACCTGCATCATTTTCAAGTATTTGCCTTGCTATCTCATACTGGCTATTTGAATCACCATTTTCTGTTGAGTTTCCATGCAAATTTCGTAATGAAGTTCGATCTATATTTTCATAACAGAAAACCAAACAAAATTGAAAAAATAAATAAAAAAATAAATATAATTTTGTACAAAATGCAATTACCTTCTAAATTCCATTTCCGACGCTGATTTCCATTTGATGGTTCTGGTCTTGCCCAACGCGCCATACCTTATTTACAAAATAATAACAATACGTCAGATTTTTTACAATTTCAGTATGTAATATGTTGTATACAGTTTTGTTTTGTTTCTTTTTTTTTTTTTTTTGTGCAAATTTTATTTACAAACAACTATTTAATTCTTCTTTTAGCGATGGCAGTTATTCTTCATCTATTTTTGGCACATAACACTGTATCGTTTTGTGGTTTCTTAATCCGTTCTGTTCCGATTGATATGGTTTTATTTTAATTTGTGACCAAAAAGAAAAAAAAAAATAAAGCTGTCATTCGAAATGTCAAAACCGGTTTTGAGGTTAGTTATCATTTTGCATTGAAAAACACATTTGTCAAACTTGGACAAAAATACTGAATAATATAAAAATTTCAGTAGTCATTTTCTGTTAAAAAAAAAAAAAAAAAAAACAACATAATATTAAAATCACAATGTTTGGATTAAGATCAATGTTTTCCCGAATTTTGATTAGTTCACAAACATTTCATCAACCGATACAATGTATTCACATTAGTGAAATCGATTTGAGAGCTAGAAAAGGAACAAGAGAGCGACGAGAAAAATTAAAAAAGAAAATTAAAACACAAAATCTTACAAAAATTACCAAAGTTGGTTTTATAGCAGAGCGTAAAAAGAAAACGTGAGTTAAAATATAATGAAATACATAAGATGTAATGTATTGTTACAGATTTCATTTTTTTTTTTTTTTTTTTTTTTTTTAATGATGGCATATGTATAGGAAATCGGGGAACAAAATCGGTTATGATGATTCTTGGAAAACGATAGCAACTGATGATGCATTTCCAGGCAAATTTTATCGTAAACCACTCTATCGTCTTGAAGATGCTATTCGATTCCATAAGGAATTTCTTGATCCAACAATGTATGATGCGCTACACTCACCGCTCAATTTATCTATTGAAATGGATATGATGGCTGAGAAAGCAACGAAAATGTTGGGTAGCTTTCAAAAATTGGTCCACATTAATCATCCATTTGAACATGGTCAAGAGCGTAAAATTTTAGTATTTGTAAAAGATGATGTAAGTAAAAAAAAAAATAAAAAAAAAAAAAAAAAAAAATCATATCTAAGTCATGAGTAAATATGATGCCAGCTAGATGTACGGTGCCAGCTATCATTGCCCGAATCCCAACATTGCAATAGTTGTTATTTAAAAATGATAAATGCCATTTATGAATTTGACAGGAACAAAAAAAAAAAGCAGAAAATGCTGGGGCTACGACCGTTGGTGGACCCAAATTAATAAAAAGTGCCATGCAAGGAAACATTCGTTTTGCTGATTATCAATTCATTTTAGCACATCCAGATATAATGCCAGAGATGCTTGCACTACGTGGTTTACTAAAACGAAAATTTCCATCGGCAAAAAATGAAACTTTAAGTGAAAATTTACCCGAATTGGTGACAAGATTCATGAATGGAATATTTATATCAGGAATAAGTGATGATTATCAAAAAAAATTTGGTATTGTCAATACCAAAATTGGATATGTAAGAATAAAATAGAAAATACATTTACTGAACGAAATGAAATTATTGATTTGAATATATTTAATACACAGTTGACCATGCCAATGGAACATCTAATTGACAATTTCAATTGTGTAATGAGCGCTGTAAATGCAAAACGTCCAAATCGACCTGGTAAATTTATTACTATTGATATATTTGTATAATTAATTTTAATATATATATTTTTTATTTCGTAAAATAAAAACATTGACAATTTATTAGCAATAATTCATTTAATATTTAGAAATTACAATTACAGGATACTACAATTATATTCGTTTGTTATTTCACCCTTTTAGGTAAATTTATAACTCAGGTGCATTTAACTGCTGGCAATACGGTGGAAATGTTCAAAATTGATCCAATCGATTTTCCATTTAAGGACTATGAACGACCCGGTGTGGTTCCAACTTTACCGACGAAGAAAAAGAAGAAAATGAATCCGCATTTCTATCTAACTTATAAACTGTTCCGAGAACCAGTTTAAATAAAAAAAAAAAGCTAGTATATTTTACATCGATATTGTTAGACTAAAAATGAATTGAATAATAACTGTTTTTGAGTTTTGTTCAAATAATATATTTCTTTCTTTCATTCATTCATTCATTCTTTCTTTTTAATTATTATTTTTTTAACAATTGATCAAGTTCTGTGATATAAGTTTGAGCCATTTGTAATGTTTCATGTTTTGATAATTTTTGATTGTTTTCCAATTTCGGTAAGTATTGCCGCAGACGATCAAAAGCATCATTCAGATGCTCCATTCGTTTGCGTTCACGTGCATTGGCAGCCAAACGACGTTTTTTCCAAACCATTGGCGAAATCATTTTTTCACCTTTTACATTTGCGCTCATCGCGTAATTCATTCAAATTTTCAACGCAATTTTCACTTTACACAATCGATACACACGCACAAAAACAATATTTAATGTATTTTAAAATCAATTTTTCAATGAGATATTTAAACTAAATAAATTTCTCTTTTGAAACACTGTTGTGACGGAAACGAATTTGCTCAAATTGATCAACAATTCTGAATTGTACCGTCTTATATTTATATTCTTCATTTTTGGTCAGAATGTGGAAACTTTATATCCCATGACTGAACAAAAAAAAAAAATTGGATTTTCCTTTTTCGTTTATTTTTTTTTGTTTTTGTTTTTATGAAATTTTAAAATTTACTCCAGTTGTTTTATTATACGTCTCGTCTCAGTCGTGTGAATTAAAAGTCGTTGAATGCGATGTTGCTAAAAACGAAAAAAAAAAAAAAAAAAAAAAACAAGGAACATGAAGACCACCCGCAAAATGGACAGTAGAGGTGGCTTATTGAGTACTTTTCCATCTCTTGGCAAAAACTAAAGATGCTATATCATTCAATTTTATGGGAGACTTCTCAATGAATTCCATAAAACAAGATGTTTTTAAAGTTGTGAATTAATTGAATCGATTCCAGTTCATTGGTTTGATTTCAGTATGAATTAGTATTGAATTACAGACATGGGAAACAAAAATGGAATTTATTTCAAAATTCAGAAAAAAAGAAAAAAAAAAAAAAAAATTAAATGCCATTCTATCCTAAAATGCCATTCTATTATCGAATGTGAATTGAATAATTTCATTTTCTTTTTTTTTTTCTTCTTTGTATTGACGATAAAAAAAATATGTTTTAGATTAATTCCAATTCCAACAGAAAATTTCTTATTCGATACAATTCAAAAACTTCGCCGTGGATAAAATGATTCCAATAGAGCGAGTTTCTCTTATATTTTGGTTGTATTGTGATTTACGCATACATTTGAAACAAAAAAAAATCGTATTAAAGTGAGATAGTTTGTATCCCAGCTGTGTTGAAGAATAGTTAAGTTGTATTTAAATGCACAAATTTATATTGGAATAGATTGATTTCTGCTGTTTGGGAACTGTCAACATTCAATATAACGTGTAGTAATAATTCGCTGACAAAATCAGCTGTTTTTCTGATATTGACCGAATATAGGAATGTTAAAGTGTTTGGTTAGTCATATAGATGGCAGTTTATTTGATATTTGATTGAATTTTATATAAATTTCATTATAAATCAATCATTTTTCATAATCCAATCAATTAAATGTATAATATTAATTTATATTAACATATAAAATTCAATGATTTTTATTATATATTTTATACAATTTAATTGTTTCCATACATTGTGTATAAAATGTAACTGTTTATTTTGATATAAATATGACAGCTGGTTAGCGAACGTGTGTATTGCGATTTCGCTGTAAAATACACAGCAAACTGAAATAGAAAGAGAGACGGTAGCCATTTTTGGTCAGCAAAATGATTAGTTCATAAATAAATCACAGACGGCGCATACAGTATCCGGAAGAATGATGGCGATCCCAAGTTTCGATCAAATTGAATAGTTTTTAATAATACATATTTTTTAATTGAAACAAGTGTTAAAAAGTGTTTAAATAAGCAAATTTTCAATGTTATCAAAATAATATATACGAATTATTAACGTTTCATTAATTGGAAATCGAAATCGTGAACGGCAACAACAATAAAAAAAAAAAGAAAGAAAGAAAGAAAGAAAGAAAGGAAAAAAAAAAAATCTAAACAGATTCGATTATACAAAATAATTACACACAAAAATGCAGAGTATCGAACATTGTGATAAAAAAAAAAGTTGATTGCAAAGTGTCTAGTGTTAGCAGCAAAAGCAAAAGCAGCAGCACCAGCAGTAGCAGCAGCACAAGCAGCAGTAGTAGTAGTAGTGTACCATCCACATCAAAAACGACAATTGCGAATCATAGCCCAAGTGGAAATGAAAAAAATAATATGTCGTCGTCTACGACCGAAATTAAATTGAAAAATAAATGTTGCAACAATTCGAATACAAGTCCAAGTAAAACAGTTATTGAAAAGTATACCGACATAAATCAAATAGTTCTTGATTCGTCTGAATCGGATGAAGAATCTGTTTCAGAGGTATGTTATCAATTATTTCGCCATTTTTTTAACCAAAAATAAATGATTTAAAAAAAAAAAAAGAAAACAAAAAAAAAAAAACAAATTCATCATTATTATTATCATTATTATTATTATTATTACTGTTATACATTTCGTTCTGTATTATTTCAATTTCGGATTTCTATGTATGAATTGAAGAAATTTTTTTCCGTACGTTTTTTTTCTCGCTCTTTCTCGATGTGTCTTAAGTCTTATGTGTGTGTGTGTGTGTGTGTGTGTGTGTGTTTGTGTGTGTGCGTGAATGTGCGTGTGTATATTGATGTAGAATTTCGAATGTCGCTATTACAAAAATATATATACGTCAAGTTATTCGAAATGTCGCACTAGTGCAACCATTATATTAGTCAGCTTAATTCTCTTTATTTCATTAAAATCTAAAGTGAAAAAAACACAAAAAATGTAAAGAAAGAAAAAAAAAACGACACACCAAACGATTCCAATAAGAAAAAAGGTTTACTTTTTATTGCATTTATGAGTTATCCTTTTTGTAAGTATAATCGTTTGGTTGTTTTTCTTGGTGTGTAAGTGTCTGTGTATTTGACTGTGCCCCGACTCGTTTGAACGACAGTGTGGCTGTCCGGATGCATATAAACGAAACTTGACTTTGGGCATGTGAACGCATATTTTTTCATCATTGAGGATGCATTTAACAAACAGCTATAGAAATAAAACAAAAAACAAAAAAAAAAAAATAAATAAAATAAAAGTAAAGAAGAAAAACAGTCACTAAATCACCACATTTAATCGATAAATTTAATAAATTTTTAAGATGTACAAATCAATTCAAGTTAAAAATGATGATTTATTTTTTGCCTTTGTCGCTGCTACTGTGAGTGTCGCGATGCATATATGTGTGTGCGTGTATATTTTACACATACATACATGATTCTATCTCCATCTCTTTCTCTGCCTTTCTGAACAATTCTCGCTTGCAAATTATACCCAAACACAAAAGAACCGAACGAATGTACGTCTATATATATATATATATATATATATATATATTATATATATAAATTTATTGAAGAAAGGCGAAGAAGTTAATAGAAAATTTGAATGTGCAAATAGCCGATGTCTAGAAACTTACTTAGTGTGCAATGTCGCAATTTTTGCAATGATTTATAAACCATTCTAATAGTTTTGAACAATAAAATGTTTCTTATTTCGCAGAATACACCGTTATGTTGTCAATGCACAAATGCATATCGTGTTCAATACGGTTCCTTTTTATCCGATATGCAAAGCGAATTGATCCGATTAAAAGAAGAAGAAGAAGAAAAAGAAGAAAAAGAAAAAAAAAAAGAAAAAAAAAGAGCAAAATCATTGAACAACATACGATAGACGATTAACTGAAACAGCAAGAACATATTCAACGACTTTGAAACAACATGAGTATGATCGGTTTTCCTGAGATCTTTTGCGCATTCTATTTTATTGTGTGGTTATTTTAATTTTCAGAATGGTTGTATGTGTGCTCTTCTGCCTCTCTCTCTCTCTCTCTCTCTTTCTTTCTTTCTTTCTTTCTTTCTTTTTTCATTTTTTCATCCAAATGTGTGCAATATATTTCTACGTGTGAAATTATGTGAAATTGTGTGAACATGTTTCAAACAACCCATTTTAGACATTTTTTTTTTTTTTTTTTTGATATGTGACCATTTTATTTGAAAAGGAAAGAAAAGAAAAGAAAAAGAACACTTTCGGACATTTGAGGTTACCGTTTGGAAATTGCAATGCTTTTGAAAAGGTGACAAAAAAAAAAAAAATCTCAATATGGCATATATTCAGTTTCATAAAATCCTTAGGTTTTTCAATTCTCCAATCGTCTCTTGTCTTGCTTCAGTTCTCTTTATCGTCTCTTGTTAAATTTTCATTTTACTTAATAGTGCTTCTTCTTTCTGCGCTTGAGAGAATTAATATCTGTTTGTCTGCATTGTGAATGCGATTGAGAGCCAGCTATTAGCGTTGTCTTTGTCGTTTGCCGTTGTTGTCGCGGTTGCCGTTGTTTCGAATTCATTTATATTCATTCTTTTGCATTTTCCTAAATATTCAATAATGAATAGATATGAAGCACACATGCAGGTTAACGTGACAGACAATGAACCACATAAAATTGTGCCTGAGAAAAATGCAACAACTCAAATTGAAATGAACGAACGAACGAACGAACGAACGAACAAAAAAAAAAAAAAAAACAAAATGTATAGAAAAATAATGAACAAAAATCTCGTGTCATATTTTGTTGATTGAATACACATTACTGTCGGTTGGTTTTATTGCAAAAATACGCCGTTACCCTGACCATGCATTCGCATGTACACCAGTGCTGCAACAGTTAACTAATAACGAAAAATGGATTCGAACGTAATTCGAAAGGTTGCGAAAATTTTATACTGAAATTGAAAAAAAAAAAAAAATAAATAAATAAATAAAATAAAAAGAAAAACACAAACTACACGTTTATTGAATAACATTTGAGGGCATTTTCCATGCATCGACAATTATTTTATGAATAATTATTGAAAATGAAAATGTGCCTGGTGCAAAAATCACACATAAACACGCACCAGCACCATCATCATCATCATCATCATCATCAACATCTTCATCATTAACACTGCCGCCATCATTGTCATTTCCGTTATCACTGAAATCAAAACTTTTCTTCTTGGCATTTAATTAATTTATGAACTCAGTACCGCACATATTACCTACAAGTCCATAGTTGATATCTGCATTTCAACATTTACATTACGTTTCGATAATATTACCTACAGAATTGAACGACTAATTAACTTGCCAGTATATTTCAGTGGTTTTTTTTTTTTTTTGTTCTTTCTTCTTATTTGCACGTATGCACACAACTGTAAAAACAAAAAGTTCCAGTCACCTCTATCAAACATTGTTTGAAAAACGAAAAAAAAAAAAAAAATGAAATGAAATGAAAAAAGCAACAAAGAAAAAAAATACCGTTCTATGATCAACTAACAATTTTATTCTTTATATTCATTTTGTTCATTTATTTGTTGGTTGACATTTTCATAGTTTGCGATTTCTAATGCAGATTTAGCAAAGATTTAGATAGTTTTTCATTCATTTATATTCCATTTTGCATGCAAGAAATGTTCGGCAAAATACATAAAATTATTTGAACAACGTGCATCATATAATGGTACGGCTATTATATATTGTTTTTTTTTTTTTTTTTGTCGTTGTTGATGATGATAGAAGCGTCAGCCCTTTACATTCTATACATGTGATAAAAGTTAATTTAAAATGCAAAATTGCTATTTGGTATGAGATATCGACAAAGTCATCTCTATCACTCACACACTCTCACACACATACACACACATATATATATATATACACAAATGAATTTTACCATGTTTAAGGTTGTAGATTGGTTCGGTCTATTTAAAAATTCTAAAGAAACCACCGACAATTGTCGATCGATTATTTTTGATTGTTTAGCAAAATTATATTCAACCATGAACACTGTGTGAACGTGTATCGAAAGAACATTCTATATAAATTCCTCAATTCACAGACGGAGCCAGGTTTTAAATGGTAAAAATTCTAAAGAAATCTCGCAAACAACAAACCAAAAACATAAAGTGCAAACAAGAAAAAAAAAAAAAAAAAGAAACAAACAAACAAATCAAAAAACCGAAAACTGTGAAAATGGGTTCTTCTTATCATTAAAAATCTTGTGGTCCTTCTTCTAATTTTTGTAGATTCTTCTAGCATGGTTGTGCCTTAGACCTGATTTATTGGTAAGTTCTCTCTGTCTCTCTGTCTGTCTCTTTTCTCTCTCTCACCATAATTCAATCACAACATTTCCAATCCATTACCATACTAAAACCGCCAACTTTTTTTTTTTTTTGTGGGTTTGTTTCATTTGTAATTCTTCTTTGGTAGACTTTGTGCAATGCGCACATTCTGCCAAAGCCGCAAAAAAAAAAAAAAAAATAAAATAAAATAAAATGAATAAACAAAAAACGAAATAACAACAGCAATAACCAGAACTAAAATTAAAATAAAAACAATCGACGAAAATGCCGAAGACAAAAATAACGAAAAACGCTTTCTCAGATTGATTTGCACATTGAATTGGATCTATGATTAGGCCCTAATCCACGAATTCATTTATGTATTTCGCTTTACCTTTAACAATGTAACAACAAAGCATAGAAATGCAACTGATGCTATCACTTTGCCCATTTGATTTATTGTTCATTTAATATGGTCTCTTCGTGTGTCTTTCGTGAATGTGCAATTGTACATCCGTGTGTGCGAACGCATTTCCTTTATTTGTGTGATGTTGTTGTTGTTGGTGTTTTTTTTTTTTTTTTTTTTTTTTTTTTTTTATTTTCGTTATTATTATTATTGTTGTTGTTGTTGTGTGTTTCAAATGAATATTTTAATTTTATTGCATTGCTATGTGTGGTTTTTTTTTTATTTTCTCTTCATTGACTTTTTGTACTAACTATTGAAGTACGACAATTTATTGACACATTGCCGCTGATGTGTTCGTATTAGAGTTTCTACGTTTTTTTTTTCTTTGTTGCTCACTCTTTCTCTCTCTCTCTCTCTCTCCCTCTTTTTCGTGTTTGCATTACTTCTTCTGCTTTAACATATTTGCGTTGAATTTTTCGCATTCATGCATTACATATTTTGCGTTGCGGTGGTTATTATTGTGTTGTTCGGTATGTATGTACATTAAATCTATACAAAAAGTATTTCATACACACGTATTAACCCTTTTTTCGGTGTAAATTTATAACACAAAACTAGAAATCTCTATTTTTACCGCGGCAATTCATTCATTCATCATGACCGATTCGATGCTCTCGGTATGCCTGTTTATATCTTATGATTAGTTGTGTGATATTTATTTTTTTTTTTTTTCGTGTTTTTTTCTTTTATTCTTTCATTTCTTTTCTTTTACTATGCTTTTGTTGTTTCTATTGCTGCTGCTGCTGCGTATTGTACAATAAACACCATGAAAATGTAATAGTAATACATAGGTTTCTTTAAGAATATATGAAGTGAAATGTCGTTGGCAATATGTGTTTGGATGTAAAGCTATTATGATGATTTTGATGTGTGCAAAATGTAATCGGTATTTAGATTGGTGTGAGCATATGAGATTTGTATACGTAAATTTTGTGCTGTGGCAGACGGAAGACAGATGCATATCAAAATACACGGATGAGAATGATATGTATTAAGCTGTTATTCGATGACTAACGAAACAGACCTTTCTATTTGTTGAAATGAAATCAGAGAGAGAATGAGAGAGAGAGAGAGAGCGAGAGAGATGTGGGGAAAAGAGAGGGGGGAAGAGAGGGGGAAGAGAGAGAGAGAGAGAGAGAGAGAGAGAGAGAGAAAGAAATAGAAAGAGAAAGAGAAAGGAGAAGAGAGACCAAGAGAATGAAAAAGAGAGAGAGAGAGAGAGAGAGAGAGGAGGAAAAGAGAGAGTGAGTGAGTGACTGTGAGAGAGAAAAATATTCGCGAGCACAAATAAATAAGATTTATTAATAATGAGCATGAATTGTCGGAGATTTGTGTGTGCTTTCGTGCATTAATTTCATTTCATGACCCATAAATATTATAAATTCGATGTTTAAAGTGACCAAATTATATAGAGGTCTTAATATGATTTTCGCTTTTATACACGTATGTTAATTATGAATGACGATGTTGGTATGCATTCATCCAATTACAGTAAGAATAAAATGTGTTTTTCCTACATTTGCATTGACAATTTTTTTTTTTGTGTGTTCGCATTCTATAAATGAAAGCATATTTCTTTTCAAACGATTCAGAATTTTCAGTGCTGCCATTCATTCCAATACAAATCCAACAGATCCAATGAAAATTTAATCAAAATTGGTCAAAGGAATGGCCGCAGGACAAATAATAAGAAAAAAAAAAAAAATACTAAATATGAACGAAGAAAAAAAAAATGCTACAATTTAAAGAGAATAAACAATCGGCATTGGTCACTCAATATGAATGGAAACGTATAAAATAACACATTAATGACATCATGTGTAAACGTAACTACACAAAGTTTCATTTTCTCATGACCGCTTGCGCTTCAATCAAATCATATTTCATGCGCACGATACAGTGGCAATATTATTCTTATTATTTTTGTCCATCGTATTTTTTTGTTTTGTTTTAAATAGTAATTCGTATTCATTGCACTAAGCTACTACAAGTACATACATTGCATACAGGCAAAGGTCAAAGTCCATTATCAACATAAAAGAGGCCTGATTTGTTGCTTTCATTTTTCTGCACAATCGACTCTATCAAATAGGTTATAGCAGATGTATAAAAAATGTATGGTATGAAAAACAATATCGTACGCACACATATCCATTTGCCGTCTGATTCAGGCACACTCATGAGAGCTATAATAAATACGACTACATAGTAGAGAGAGAATGAGAGAGAGAGAGAGAGAGAGAAAACTAATTAAGACTTTTATCATAAGATATTCATTGCATTTCACAACATACATTGAAAACGCAACACTGAAAACTCAACAGAAAGAAGAAAAACTAAATTATATTAGTATAGAGCTGAGCAACATCTCCTCATTTGCAACCACACATACTCTCTTGAATCAATAAGGACAAAAATAAAAAGTATTTGTATGACGAAGCACTTATCGATTGAATATTTCTCATGTTAATTATGAATAGTAAACATTTTTTTTTTTCTTTCTTTCTTTCTTTCTTTCATTCTGTTAACACTTAAAAGACTTATTTTAATGCGTGCATTTTAGGCTAATATTTTACACATACGCAAATATTCAAATTACAAAGAACCAAAAAAAAAAAAAAAAAAAAACACTCGAAATAAATGAATATAATGGGGAGAGAGTGGAAAACGAACGAACTTCAATTGAATCAAAAAACTCAAGGTGTCGCATGTTGATTTTCTCTACATTCAAACACTATGATGGTATTTTAACAAGAATTATGCATCGCGATATCATCATATCATCTGAATTGAGAAAGAATAGAACGGTTGACATTTTAAAATGTCTCATATTTATGTAACAAACGTTGAAAATCACAAATGAGCCGTAAAAGAAAATGAAAACAAAAACAAAAACAAAATAAAAAAAAAAAAAAAATAAACAACAGTAATACACGGGCAGATATTCGGATCGACACACTTTCGTTCACATGAAAATTTGTGCATAATACATTAATGATATGTTATTAATTAATTAATTTATTGAACGCCATTTTGAAATTTGATATTTTACTTACTATTTTTTGTTTAGCTGTAGCGCTCGTTTTAGAACACACAATATATCTTCACTTGTAACGTTTGGCTATCGAATTGGTTTTTAAACCTGTGTGTGTGTGTGAAAAGTAGGAAAGAAGAGTTAGTATTTTTTCACATTTTTCGATCAATGTTTCCCACAATTCAATTCTCTATCTCTCTCTTATTAACTCAGTCTCTCTCTCTCTCTCTCTCTCTCTCTCTCTCTCTCTCTCTCTCTCTCTCTCTCTCTCTCTCTCTGTGTGTGTGTGTGTGTGTAACTTTTTTTTTTGTTCATTTCTCTCTGCATTTCATCGATATTTCTTTATTAACTGTTGAGCCGTTAATGCGTGTTTGATGCAAGATTTATGGGTATATCATATAAAAAAAAGTCTATGTGTAGATTATCGATAGATATGGATGCACGTTAAAGGTGCAATAGGTGTTAAATGTTCCATATTTCGTTTGTTTCGTATAAAATTACATTGTCGATATATACATGTTTATTTACTTGAATAACGTGTGTATGTTGCCGTTTTAATATGCCAAATGCTGTATACTCATTAGTAGTGTGTTGTCTAATACACGAAAATTCATGTAGGAATTTGAAATCAAAATAAGTGAATGCGAATTGCGTGAATGAATAGTGCAATAAACAATTACAAAAAAAAAAAAAAAAAAAATGCCAACGTCGATTCATTGAAATTGTACGTTTATACGATATAAATATATATATATTTTCATCTACATAAGTTCAGTCTTTAGCTCAAGACCGAAAACAACTAAAACTGCTTTATGTAGTTGTTGTGCTTGAAATCCGATGCAGTAAAAAGGAGAGAGATAGAGAGAGAGAGAGAAAGAGAGTGAGAGAGAGAGAGAGAAAAAAAAAATAGAGATAGAGAATTAGAAAGAGTTCATTTCGCTAATTTTGATAGACAATGATGTCAAACACATGACTCAATACATTCGCAATGTAAAGTTGATGTTCCGTTAACATTTTTTTTTTTGTTTTTTTTTTTTTGTTTTCATTTTCTTCATTCTTGCAAGCAAATTCATTTGTGAAAATAACTTTCAACATACGCTGTATTCATACATGTAAATATTCTTTTTTTTATGCCCATTGAAAACCATTTTCATTGTTTGACAAATGCTCATGCTAACTGACCAGTCACTTCATATCATCATTTCAAATTGTTGTTAATTTTGGTCACTCTTTGGTTTCGTTAAGCGATATGATTAGAAAGATTCAAAGCAGCACCATATTCATATTTTGACAAGGGAAATTAAGACATAAAACCTTTAGGCGATATTTTCAACAGTTTTTTTTTCTTTTTTTTTTTTTAGTTGTAGCAATTCATTCAAGATGGATTATTTATCTCTAATAACCAAAATTTCGATTATATGTATGAATATTTGACATTTTTACATGCGTATGAGTGTGTGTGTGTGTGTGTGTTTTGATAAAAATGATAGCAATGAATGCAACTGTTGTTTCGATAATAATTGATTTCTTTTGCAGCCAATTAATGCATTCGATTTTAATGTTAACTGTAACCCAAATCATTCATGTTTTGTATCAAATAAAAAATAAAAAAAAACATTTTGTTCAGTTAATATGGATCGATATAAATTTGTTATTTGCTTGCATCCGATTTCAAACAGCCGCTCACTATCTGAACAAGTTTTTTGACTTTTACAAGCAATCTTTAACCGCATTCTCATTTGATTTGATTTGATTGTGTTTTTTTTTTTTTTTTTTTTTTTTTGTTTCTCTTTAATCCATAATAAATTAATCCAAAATCGTTTAACAGGTATATTTTTTAATTCCATTTTGACAATTGTTTTAGGTAGTAAATGTTTTATAAAATACGTTTTCTTTTATGTTTCAAAATTTAATTCGCTTACAGGGAGATTTGGATGAAGAAATTCCAGAATCGTGTTCGTCGTCAGATGATGACCTAGAGCTTGATGAAACTAATTTAGGCGAAGGTTTGTACATTGTTTGCAATATATGAAAAATATGTCTTTCATGTCATTCTAATTTCAAATTATCGATCGATTTATATTTTAGAAGAAGAATCAGAAGAAGAAGATGAGGATGGAGATGATGAGGGTCGAACAGATGACGACGACGAGGATTGCGAAGAAGATGAAGGTAAAAAAAAAGAGAAAAAAAAAAGAAAAAAAAAAAATATTGAAAATATAAATGTCAAATACAAATGATAACAAAGACAACTATTTAAAAATAGTTATGTAAAAACTGAAACTGAAACTGAAATAATATTCATTTCCTTTTTATGGTTTATTTTTTTTTTTTTTTTCGTTCTTTTTCAAGTAGAAAATGATACTGTTCCTGTTTTACGGAGTGCTAGCTTAGCCTTAACCGATGCTGCCGAAGAACTCAATCGAATGCGAACCGACACAAATCGAGATCGAAATTTACTGTCGCGAACATTGATTGCGGCTTGTGCAGATAATGATGTAAACACCGTCCGCAGACTATTAGGTGATGGAACGAATACAATTAACGAAGGCACCGACGACGGTGAATCATTATTATCGTTAGCGTGTTCGGCTGGTTACTATGAATTAGCACAAGTAAGTTTATAAATCGCCAAAAAGAAAAAAAAAAAAAAAAAAAAGAAATTTGTTTGAATTTTCTTCTCCCCTTGAAATTGCCCATAATAAATTTTCATTTTATTCTTCTCTCTAAATTGTTACACAGGTTTTACTCGCGATGCAAGCGCAAGTAGAAGACAGAGGACAAAAAAATGATTGTACACCCCTTATGGAAGCAGCTTCGGCGGGTCATGTAGAAATTATTAAACTTTTAATATCACATAATGCAGATGTAAATGCTCAATCATCGACTGGTAACACACCTCTCATGTATGCCTGTGCAGCTGGCCACAAAGAAGCAGTAAAAGAGCTTCTTGACGCCGGTGCAAACATTGAAGATCACAATGAAAATGGCCATACACCGTTGATGGAAGCTGCATCAGCTGGTCACGTAGATGTTGCCAAAGTAAGTTTTTCAAAAATTCCCGATTCACGTCGAAATTGTGCGATCAATAAACTTTCAACACAATGCAAATCATCAATAACAACAATTAGAGAGAGAGAGAGAAAAAAAAATAATATATGATTAAACCCGAGATATGAATCCGAAATAAACTGTTGAGTTTATATTATGTTCAAATTTCTTTTGAATAACCATAAATTCCAGTTTATTTTGTAGATTATGACACTTTTTGATCTTATCTGATATTATTTCTTGTTTTACTTAGATTCTAATAAAAAAAAAAAAAAATACAATTGTGATATGATATTTAAGTAATAAAAAAAAATTTGGTTTATTTTGCTTCGTTTTGTATCATTTTAGATTTTGTTAGAAAATGGTGCTGGTATCAATACGCATTCAAATGAATTTAAAGAAAGTGCACTTACATTAGCATGTTACAAAGGTCACCTGGATATGGTACGGTTTCTATTAGAGGCTGGTGCCGATCAGGAACACAAAACCGACGAAATGCATACAGCTTTGATGGAAGCATCAATGGATGGGCATGTTGAAGTAGCGCGACTCTTACTTGATTCGGGTGCTCAGGTCAATATGCCAACCGATTCATTTGAATCACCTCTCACATTGGCGGCTTGCGGTGGGCACGTTGATTTAGCAATGTTGCTGCTCGAGCGCGGTGCAAACATCGAAGAAGTAAATGATGAAGGTTACACACCATTGATGGAGGCATCAAGAGAAGGGCATGAAGAAATGGCTGCATTACTTTTGTCACAAGGTATAATACAATCAAATTGAAATTATCATTTTCTTATTGGAAATTATTTATAACATATTCACACATTCACATTCACATTCATATTCACATTCACATTACTGACGATCATCATTCATTGCATGCTCATTTCGATTTTCATCAATGAATTGTATGATATGAAAAACAAAACATTGTCTGGGATTTCAATTACGTCAGATTTATTTTTATATTTTAATTTTATTTTAAAAACGATTTTATTTTTCATGTATTTTTGATGGATTTGAATTTATTTATCATAAATTAAAGGTGCCAATATTAACGCGCAAACAGAAGAAACACAAGAAACCGCATTAACATTAGCTTGTTGTGGTGGTTTTCTCGAAGTGGCTGATTATTTATTGAAAAATGGTGCCGATTTAGAAATAGGAGCTTCAACACCGCTAATGGAAGCGGCGCAAGAAGGTCACATAGAATTGGTTCGATTTCTTTTGGAAAGTAGCGCCAATGTACATGCACAAACACCAACCGGCGATACAGCGTTAACATATGCCTGCGAAAATGGACACACAGATGTAGCCGAAGTTTTACTTATGTATGGTGCCGAATTGGAGCATGAATCGGAAGGTGGTCGAACACCATTAATGAAAGCCTGCCGCGCTGGTCATATATGTACCATTAAATTTTTAATTAATAAGGGAGCTGATGTCAATAAACAATCGACCAGTAATGATCATACACCATTATCATTAGCATGTGCTGGGGGACATCAAGCTGTTGTTGAGTTATTATTAAAAAGTGGTGCCGATCCATTTTATAAGCTTAAAGACAATTGTAAGTTTAACAAATTTCATAAAAAAATCATTTGCACACTGTGCACTGAGCACTTGTCATTTCTTTTTGCAGCTACGATGTTAATTGAAGCATCGAAGGGTGGTCATATCGGAGTAGTACAACTGTTGCTTGACTATCCTAATTGGATGTATCAGCAACAACAGCAACCACAAGAGGTAAGCAAAGCAAATCAAATCGCAATTGAATCAATTCTTGTTTTGTTCAATATTTTGCAGAAAAAAAAGTAAAAAAAAAAAAAAAACATTCCAATTTTCATCTTCATTTCAACACATTTGGGCTTTCCTTGCGGAAAATAACATTTTCATTGAAAATATTGAAACGGATTTTTTCATTTGTCCATATTATATTGAATTTAATTTAGCAAATAATAAATGTTAATGATGAATAATAACATTCTTTTCTATTCATTATAATTCATTTAGCAAATACAACAAATTCAGCAGGTTCCCCAAGTTCAACAGCAGGTACAACAACAGGTACAACAGCAGGTACAACAGCAAGTTCAGCAGCAGGTTCAACAGCAGGTTCAACAGCAGGTTCAACAGCAAGTTCAGCAGCAAGTTCAGCAAGAGGTTCAACAGCAGCAAATCCAACAGCCGACTATACAACAACCTCTCCCAGAAATCCAACTTCCTTCAGGTAATTTATCAATTTTGAACAGGACAAAAAAAAAAAAAAAAAGAAAAAATTAAATAAATAAATAAATAAATAAAATAATCCACAAATTGTCCACATTAAATAATAATTGACCATAAAAATATGTATTTTTCTAGCCCAAGTCTTTCCAGATACTGGCTTACAAGAAGTACCCGAAGCTGTTCGAGTTTCAAATCAGCAAATTTTTCAACATCAAGTTACACCAACCGATGGAACATTACCGAATTCATTACAAAATATTTTATTAAATTCAACATTGAAAAATACACCAATGATTGATGATTCAATATTGGCAAATATGCGATTTTTACGTAATCAAGGCTTCAAAGATGGTTTGGCTTTGGGTTTAGCTAGATTTGGTCTTGTTACTAACAACAATAACACAAGCCAAAATAATAATATCAATGTAAATGATACAATTATTACAGCTGGTGCGATGTCAAGGTATGTTAAATCAATTTAAATATTTCCAATTCAATTTAAATATAAATATAATTGAAAAATTTATAATATATGATCAAATTGTTTATATATTTAATATAGTGAGCTTCCAATGCATCAGCAACCAATTAATTTGCCAGCTACATCGGTTGTTAATACCATCCCGCATACCAACAATGTTAAGCAAAAAAGTTTACTTCGTAAAAATCGTCAAACGCCAGCACCATTTGAATTGAATGTTCCAACATCAATTGATCAATCGCAACAAAATCGATTGCAGCAATTTGGTGAAGATTTATCAAAAACATTTGGATCCGTAACTGCACCTTTGGTCACCGATAAAAATGTGATGAAACCGAATTTCTTGGAAGAATTTAAATTGGTATGCACTGAAACAATTTAATAATTTAATCATGCGCGCCTACCATTCATATTAAATATTTATTAACGCTTTTCTTTTATATTTTAATCTTTTTATTCATTAAATGTTATTTTAGCTTGATTCATCTAAGCAAAAATCACCGTTTAAAATCGAACCGGAAAATAACCTGCTACCATATATACCGACAAGCTACACATTGGATTTGAATTTAACACCAACGAATAGTAACTATCATTTAACAATTTAGATTGTATTTTTTTTTTTTTTTTTTTTCCAAATTGATACTGTAATCTTTAATAATTTCCATTGATTTTATTTTATAGTTACATCAACAGCAACCAGCACTACCAATTTTTTGCCAGGTACAAGCATTACCACAGTTACGTCTTCTCCTATAGCCCCATCTGAGGTATCGCCAACAACAGCAATAAGTGATCGACCAAAAGTAAAATCAGTATCTAAAAAGGATAGTAAAAATAATCGAAAAGCTGTAGCATCATCTATTTCGGCTATTCAACCTAATCCAGCATTTGGGAAAATTGAACAACCGAAAACTAATATCGTTCCCCAATCCAATCTGGAGCAACAGCAACAGCAACAGCAACAGCAACCGCAACAACCACCACAACAACAGCAACAACCACCACCACAACAACAGCAACAACAACAACAACAGCATCAACTGCAGCAACAACAACAGCTTCCACAGCAACAGCAGCAGCAGCAGCAGCAGCAACAACAACAGCTGCCACAGCAGCAGCAACAACAGTCACTTCAACAGCAGCCACTACAACTAAATCTTCAGACTCAACCAGCACCAATTGAAATGCCGCAAGTAAGACAAATAAAAAAAAAAAAAAAATTTCAAATTAAAAATGTCGTTGATTGACATAATATGCATTGCTCTGGAAGACGAAATTTAAATTTCATTTTTGTTATTTCATATTCAGTTTACGGCTCAAGTACCAAACTTTTCGTCGCAGAAATTCCCAATCAGTTCAAAACTCAATTTCGAGCGACAAAAATCATTATTGGAAGCACTTCCGAAACGTTTTGCTGGTGAGATAACACCTCCATGTAGTATGTACAAATACTAATCTATCAAAATTTATATTAAATATTTTTTTTGCATAACAATTTTTTTATTTTTCCCCAATTCACAGCCACTGAACAGTTGAGAGCATTACTATCTGATGATGAAAATCTTGATCAGCTTGCACCAAATGAAAATATTTTACAATTGGTAGCTCAAATTGCAGACCATCCATTGCAAAAATTTGCCCAAAAATTGTTGATTGATCGACCAAAAGCAATAGCGGAATCACATTCCAAACATGCTTCAGATGATACAACACCATCGAAAACCAATTCATCTACAACATCGACTAGTGAGTTTATATGATTATATTCAGATACATTTAATTTAAATAAAAAAAAAAAGAAAAAAAAAGAAAAAAAAAAATCAAAAAAAAAAAAATAAAAAAAAAAATCAAAAAAAAAATCAAAAAAATATTCAATATCAATTATTTACCAAAATAGCTCCAGATATTGCCGACATTTCGCGCATTTTCTTCGAAGTCATTCGATCCGAACTAAATGCCAATCAAATGCCGGAATATGTAGTTCATGAAAATGCGTGTGATATGAAATCAAATCCCAACTGTGAACAAGATTCTAACCAAACGAAAAGTATGCGGATTTAAAAAAAAAATCTTTAATTTGATTTTAAATGTTTTTTTTTTTTTTTTTTTTTCAATTTCATTTCAAAGATTTCGGTGATCAGCCAGATGATTTAAGTATGTTTTCCGTTGAAGAAAGTGATAATAAGACGACTTATGCTGATATTGAAAGTTCAATGGACGTTTTCAATTCTGATTCAGTGCAGCATCGTGCACGTGAAACTAACCCTACTTATGATTGGCCTGATGAAATGGATGTGCTGAATGTACTGCGCAGCGTGAATAATTGGCCGGTAACGACATTACAGGTATATTCATTGTCATATTGAATACCTGATTTTATTACCATTTTTATATTTTTACCATTTTTTTTTATTAAATAAATCAAACTAAATAACACGAACATGCTTTGATCATTCACAGGAGGTGACCGCAAATTTTAATGATTACACCGAATATGCAAACTACATTGGATTGAATTCGGCATGCAAAATGCGCTGGACTTCAACCGGTAATGAAATTTTGGGCATTTTTTCAAAGTTTTTCAAAAATGACGGTTTTTACTTACTACGGATTTTTATGATTTTCATTTTTCAATTTGACAGCTCCAACTGGCAAAGCAACTTCAAATGAAGAAGAACAACTACCACAACAACAACAACAACAACAACAACAATTGGATCATCAGTCAATGTGTCAAATTGAACAACAACTTCACCAACAATTGCAACAGCAATTTTGCGTTGAACAATTCCAATTGCTTAGTCAACTTCAGGTAAAAAAGTATAAGAAAACGATCTGATATCGAACATTTTTTTTTTTAAATTCAAAATTTCTAATTTTTGTTTGTTTTTTTTTTCTTTAGAATCAGCAACAAGATCAAATACCATTGGTTCCACCGCCATTAGTTGATTTGCAGAAACAACCGAAACTGGATTTGCAAACAATTCAACCCCAATTTCAAGCGCCCACCTCACCAACATTGACGCAACCCACTGCGGAAGCGGCTGGTGAACAAGATCAAAACAATTTCGTAAGTAGATTTCTTTTGATATTGTCATCGACAGCAATGAAGTAATAACATTGAACGTGTGATTTATATTTTTTGTGTTCTTTTTTCTTTTTTTTTTTTTTTTAGCAAACTTCACAATCGCTTCAATTGTTATTTCAATTGCCAAATGTTCAACAAACAGGAACTCAGTCACAATCGCAAGCTGTGTTAACCACCATCAATCAACCTGTAAGTTATATTGTAAACAAGCGTTGGGCGTCAATTTATATTCAATCCGATTGTAAAAATTCATTGATTAAAAAAAAAAAAAACAAAATTCATTTCAATTGTGCAGAATCACTATCGATATGCGAACGCAAATGTAATGAATCATGGAGTACTGCCACAAAATTTGGATCCACAACAAATTCAAGTTAAGCAACCACAGCTTCAGCAAAATGCATTGCCACCGAATGCCCATTTTCAAGCGATTCAATCACAGCATTCATGTCAACAAGAACAAGAAACATCAGTTAATAATAATCAACAGCCGCAAACAATTCAGCAGCAGCAACCACAAAATAACATTGTCACCAATAATAATAATTTATGTGCTAGTACACAAGATCAAACCTGTACAGCCGTCGGCATCTCATAAGACCAAAAAAGTGATGGAAAAATCACGTCGAGAAAGAAAGACAATAGCACGTCAAGCATCGGCTCCTAATACGAATACAAATGCAGCTTTACAACAGCTGGGATTAACCACTCAATCAACATTGGTAAAGAATGCATATCATTTTTAAAATTTCCTTGAAATTTTCCATTTTTAAGATTAATAAACAAAAGAGAAAGTTGTTTTTGTTGTTTTTGTTGTTTTTTTTAATTTAAATTAATAATCGTTTTGTTGAATAATAATGTTGACTTACATTTATTTATTTTTTTTTTTATTTCTTTTCTGCAGCCGGATAAAACCATTGATATTGATTCCGAAACAGATTCAAATCATGATACTGCTTTAACACTTGCTTGTGCTGGAGGTCATGAAGAATTAGTTGAATTATTGCTTCAGCGCGAAGCAAATATTGAGCACCGTGACAAAAAGGGTTTTACACCATTAATATTAGCTGCAACGGCTGGTCATGAAAAGGTCGTAAATATTTTATTAAATAATAGCGCTGAACTGGAAGCACAATCTGAACGAACAAAAGATACCCCATTATCGTTAGCATGTTCGGGTGGACGATATGAAGTGGTTGAACTTTTGTTACGAGTTGGTGCAAATAAGGAACATCGAAATGTATCCGATTATACGCCACTTAGTTTAGCTGCCAGCGGTGGTTATGTTAATATTATTCGATTGCTGTTGAATCACGGTGCCGAAATTAATTCACGTACCGGTAGTAAATTAGGCATATCGCCTTTAATGCTTGCGGCAATGAATGGCCATACGGCTGCCGTAAAATTGCTTCTTGATATGGGTTCAGATATTAATGCTCAAATTGAAACGAATCGTAATACCGCATTAACGCTTGCATGTTTCCAAGGTCGGCATGAAGTAGTAAGTTTATTACTTGATCGAAAAGCGAATGTCGAGCATCGAGCCAAAACTGGATTAACACCATTAATGGAAGCTGCATCTGGCGGTTACATTGATGTTGGTCGCGTATTATTGGACAAAGGTGCCGATGTAAATGCAACACCAGTTCCATCATCAAGAGATACCGCACTCACAATTGCAGCTGATAAAGGACATTTAAAATTTGTCGATTTATTATTACAACGAGGCGCTGCGGTCGAAGTGAAAAATAAAAAAGGTAATTCTCCACTTTGGCTTGCTGCAAATGGTGGTCATCTTTCTGTTGTAAAAATCCTAAAAAACCATAATGCTGATATTGATTCGCAAGATAATCGTCGTGTATCATGTCTTATGGCTGCCTTTCGAAAAGGTCACACCAAAGTTGTTGAATTTATGGTAAATCATGTTACACAATTTCCATCTGATCAAGAAATGACCAGATATATTGGAACTGTTAGTGATAAAGAGCTTTCAGATAAATGCAAAGAGTGTGTGAAAACAATTCGTGCTGCCAAAGAAGCCCAAGCTGTTAAGGCAAATAAAAATGCATCGATTTTACTTGAGGAATTGGATATGGAAAAGAATCGTGAGGAAAATCGAAAGGCAGCAGCGGCGAGACGACGTGAACGAAAAAAGAAAAAGAAAATGGAAAAGAAAGAAGAGAAGCGTAAAGCTATGGAATCAGAACAAGTGCCGGAAAAAGAGAACAATAGTAACAGTAACAGTAACAGTAACAGTATCAGCGGTAACAATAAAAAGAAAGGCCAATCGACAAACGATAACAAAGATGTTGTTAATCCAGAAAAAGAAGAAACTGATTCAGGAATCGATGCACACAGTCAAGGATCATGTTCCAGTGCTGATAATAAGAATAGCAATGCCACGAATAACAAATCAAATGAAAATGCCAGCAACAAATGTACTAGCAATAAGTCTGATGTAGGTGCAACTGACACCAACAAGAAAAATCAAAAAGCAAATAAAAACAGCAATCAATCGAAGAAAAATAAAAGCCCAAACCGAACTCAAGAATCGGATGAAGAGAAAGATAGGGAAAAAGAAAAAGAAAAAGAGACAAAGCCAAACAAGCAAAATGATAAAAGCCACCACCACGCCACTGAGAATAAAAATCAACAATCAAACAATGACAACAGTAGCGAAGGTAACAATAAAAGCAGTAACAGCAGCAGCAACAACAACCATCATCATAAAGAGAAAGATGGAAAACATCGAAATACCACTCAGAATGATTCCAACGAAAAAGAGACTGCATCAAATGCCAACAATAATAGCAGCACCAGCAGCAACATCAACAGTAACAACAACAACAATAACAACAACAACAGCAATAGTAACAACAGCAACAGCAACAATAGCAACAACAGCAGCAACAACAGCAGCAATAGCAGCAACAACAACAGTAATAGCCACAGAGGATCTAAAGACAAGGAGCGATCGAATAACAAAGTCGAAAATCACATGGATAATAATAAAAATGAAACGAATGACAATCATTCGAAATTCAATTCGCACGAACCAGTTGTGACAGCATTACATCACAAAACCTCCCGAAATGTCAACGTGCACCACAATGAAACCAGCGACGGTGAAGTTTCCTACTTCAATTCAACACGAAATAAAAACAATAAAAACGTAACACAGCATGAAAATGGTAAAACAACAGTAAAAACAAATGCAACGCATACATTTAAACGTGAAGAAGGTTGGAAAGAAGTGAGTCGAAAAAGTTCAACACAACAGCATCCAACATCTGATACATCCATTAAAAAGATTATCATACCAACATATGCAATTTCCCGTGTAATTGGACGAGCTGGTAGTAACTAGGGGCTGAGAACCCTTTATGAATATATATATTTAGTAGATATTCAGAATATTCAGGCGATATTTACAATATTTATTTTTATTTACTTTCGTCCTTTCCCCCTTAGGTAGTAATATAAATGCAATTCGTGCTGCAACTGGTGCGCATATTGAAGTTGAAAAACAGGGAAAATCCCAAAATGATCGTATGATCACAATCAAAGGTACGACTGATGCAACAAAACAAGCCTCCCAATTGATTGGCGCTCTTGTCAAAGATCCGGAAGTTGATATTCTTCAAATGCTACCAAAAGTTAATAACAATGCACGATCAGTTCCACCATCAAATGTCATTGAAAAAGCCGTAATCACGACACAAACCGTAACTAGCACCGCATCTAGCAGTACAATCGGTCTAAAAGTTTCAAAACCAGTGTCCACAGTTGTTAGTTCAACGATTAGCACAGTAAGTGAATTAGCACTTTAGCTGCATTTCTGGTTTGATTCAAACAATAAGGAATTGAATTTCATTCTTTTTTTTTTATCTTTTGAAAAACTCAGCCAAATATAATTTTGAATTTTAATAATGGCATTTTGACTGAGATCAAAAAAAGTGTTTAATAAGAATTTTCATAAAAGGAAAATTCACATTTAATATCCGTTGAATCGTTTTTAGCGATATTTAATACAATGTTTTTTGTTATTTTTGTCACAATTAAGGTACGGGCGCCTCTTAGCAGTATTACAACCATGGTGACCAATAACAACATTACCACCACCACCACAACCACCAGTACCAGCAGCAGCAACAGCAGCAGCAGCAGCAACAGCAGTAATATTATCAGCAACACTGCAAGCAGCACCAGCAGTACCATCACCAGTAGCATCAGTAATATCAATAGCAGCAAAGTTTCAACAGTAACTCAAGTTCGAACGGTCACAAGTACCAATCGCAATCCAATGCAAAATGATACGGGTGCCTTTGTAACCAAGAAATCCGAACCATTTCCATCAACAAAAATTTCGAATTTAACCGTTGATCATAGTGGTTTAACGGCATTAAAAAATACAATTAAAAATGCTGAAGCATTTGGAACATTTGCTGCCAAAGTAGCATCAGACGTAAAACCAATTGTTTCAACTGAAAACAGTCAAATTCATTTGTCTCCAAAACATGTGGTCTCAAATCAACCAGCACCATTTTCCACGGCAAATGTGTTTACAACAAATGTAAACAATGATAAAACTGTTAAAACCACATTGGCATCAAATTTCACAAATACAATCGGTGATGTAACTGTAACAACTTCAACTGTACCCACCCAACAAACATTCAGGTAACGATTTTAGTTAAATTCAGAATTAAGATATGTAACGCTTTCACTCATTTCTGTGGATAAAATGATCGCATTCTCACTCATTTCTACCGTCGGAATTGGATTTAAAATCAGGTGATTTTTTAATGGTATGCCACAATCAATTTTCACTGTTGATTTAGAATATTTCATTGAATCCTATTGAAACTGATGAGAAAAAGAATCAAATTTCATATATTCATTGAGTTTGTGAAAGATTTTAACTAATTGGTATTTAATTAAAATATTATTATGTTGAAAGATTGAATTAAAATTAGAATCTGAATTCAGTGTAAGTACCGAAAATTCCGATTCGAAACAGTAACATTCAAAATAGGATTTTTGACATTTCAACACATAAATACATTCACGAATTTCAAACAAGGAATATGGAATCGTATGCAGTTCAAATCAACATCGTCACACAGTTTGAGATCAAATTCCTAATACAATGGAACGCCGCTTCGTTGAATATGATCATAGTGTTGGTATTGTTAGCATTGTTGTTCGCCTGCTTCGAAAATTGTTTGTTTGTGATTTGTAAACAAATATGCATATTGACATCGCATCGATTTCTTGCTGAATCATAACGACAAAATCAGAAGTAGCTGTGATTTCAAAGAAGTAAGTTGATATCGTATCCACCATTTTGATCTTGTTTAATTTTTTTTTTTTTTTTTTTTTTTGTTCAACATTTTCCCGTAATATTCATGATTGTTCCATTATTTTGCTTTCTGTTTGAATTTAATTCACATATGCATAGATTGTTTTACTTCTAACATTTTTTTCATCGTTTTTTTTTTCCAATAGATTGGCGACAATCATTTCTTTGTTTTGAAATGGGGAAAAGGAAAAAAGATGATGCAAGTGCTAGTGAGCCAAGTGAAAAAATTGACAAAGTGAAAAAAGAAGATGAACGTGAAGACAAACTTGAAAATTCATTTTTACCGAATGAAGTGCTATCAATTGAATGCCAGCAACAACTATCCGTATCGATTTGATGACACTGATATCCGAAATGCCCTCAAAGATGTAATGAAAGATCAAGATTGGACAAGTGGAATCGAACAACGGGAACAAAAAAAAAGAAATTTTACTTTGCTATATTCGTGAAATTGGTTGGCCCGGTGACATCAACATGAAAACGTTTGTTACCGATGAAAAAACGTGGTTAAAATCGATTTGGTTGTTTGGTCAAATTCAACGGCAGATAGAGGAATTTTTCATCATCAATGCTCACATTGTCAATGAATGGAATGCATTCAACAAAGATCCTGTTACAAATCGAATGCCAATTATACCGTGACCGCCAAAAGTGAATAGTTTCACTGTTATTCCATTGTGTAATTATCAGTTGAAAAACATACGAATCGATCATCGAGCTATGTATGAACTTGCGAAATCATTTGAGCTGATACCAAAATACATCAATCCGAAAACGTGAAGAGAGAATATGTTCAGTGAATCCCACTACAGACAACATAAAGCGGAACTGTGGGGAATGATTTTCAACATAGATAAAATCAAGCAAATTTGCAAAAAGAAACAGTTTCATGGCCAAATTCTCACGAATAGCGTTTCGGTATCGGTTTTGTATGATTTGCCAAGGAAATCAACTGAAGAAATACAAGATCACCTTGAAAAGGTCCGTGAAATGCACAGAGCACACAAATTTAAGCATGTTATCGCCATCGATCCGGGCATGACAACGTGGTGGTTGGCCGCAGTACGACAGACATTCATGATCGTCTTTGGAATAATATTCTTCACAAAAATCAAGGAGGTAAGTGAACATTGAAATGCTTTGTTTCAAAACGATTCTTTGAAAAACACCATTAAAACACAATTGGAATTTTCTGTATTTTTTTCTTTTTTCATTTATAAACACTTTTTTTTCATTTCAGGAGAACATCACAATACCCAGTCATCGATATCATTGGGGAGCCAAGCAGAGTATACGTGATCGCAAAGCTGAAGGTATGACCAAAGACTTTACAAAAATCGAACAGCGTGCATTCCATTCCAATCCAATCCGCATTCCATCACCACGTGGCTCAACATGGAGACTATATCTAGTGACTCGCATAAAATTGATGAGACAAGGAATGGCAGTTTATGCCACACGCAAATACGCACGACTTGATATCGATCATTACATCGAGCCAAATCGAGAAAGCGAGACAACACAGCAAAGATGCTTACCAAGAATGAGCCGTCGTTGGTATTTATTGGAGCCGCTGAATTCGCTGCCAATTCGCCTATTGGCATCAAAAAACGCAAGAGATGCCCAGGCACACGAAAGCTCTTGACTAGTCTAAAAAAAACTCGGCCATTCATTTGTTGTGTTTGTTGATGAATATTTCACGTCTCAAACTTGTGCGAGATGTTTCGGCAGATTTGATCCAAGAACGAAGCCAGATCGCTTCAAAGTCTGCCGAAACTGTCAACCAAATCCTGCAGCAAATTTGCCATCGAAAATCACAACAAAGAAGAGCAAACATGAGTTGCAACGTGATCGGAAAAAAGAAAAAGCAAAACGATCCAAAGAAGAGAGCGATCAAAATCGAAACAACAATGATGTTTTTGTTGAAAATGGAGCACAACCAATTGAAACAATCAATCGTTTGGCGTCGAAGATAAAATATTTCTCCAAAAACTGGCGACCAATGCTGAATGAATTCAATGGTGAATATTGTGCTACTGAACAACAACAACGGTCATACACTATTGTTTGGAATCGTGACGTCGTTGCTTCGAAATGCATTCTGTACAAAGGTATGTATGAAAATCGATTGTGAAATTGAAAGTGTTCTTCATGCTTACCGTTATGTTCATGCTGTTTATATCAGTCTTTACAAATGTTTTGTTTTTTCTTTCTGATTATTATTTCAGGGCTGTGTGCACTTTATGGAATATCAGTGCCTGAAACGTTGCAGAGACCACCGCCGCAACACAGACCCCCTATACTCAGACCATTTATTGAGCGCAGAAGACAATAATGCTAACAATTTCAACAAAAACAGTAGCATAGTATTAAGAAACCAAAAAGAAAAAAAAAAATTTTAACAATTAAGTTAAACCCAGCTAGGCTTGATTATGTGGCTTTGCAAATGTACAGTTTAGTACGTACAACTAAGTATTTACAACGCTGTAGGTACGATGCATTTATTAATTTGAGTGTTGTACACAGCTTGGTTTGGATGACATTCATTCAAAGTAGAAATGAGTGAAACTACGATCAATTTACCTTTTTAGCTTCCATTTAACAATTATTGTCGCACATATTCAAAAAACTAATGTAATTTTTTTTTTCAATTTTCTTTCGTTTCATGCACTTGGACTACGCCCGGAATTCTCTCTATTGTGACGGTAAAATTGTTGGATCTTCGGTTAATTTCAACCCCAAAATCAACCTTGGACATATGCCTGAATCTGACGTATTTTCGTTACTAAATGTTGCTTGGGCAGTTCTATTGCAAATCGTCATGATAGAAACAGTGTGTATAGAGAAGTCACAATGGATAAATCAATTGTACCACTTGAGTCATCAATGTTACAATCGGCGATCACATTGCAACAAAATGAAGGAAAAACCATACAAAATCGCCACAAAACGACTGGTGTTCAATTGCCAATTATACCAAATTCTCAATCGCATGAATATTCATTGTTTGCTGGTGAATGGGAAAAGAAACCATCGTACAATGGACGAACAGCTGAAAATTTCATTCTTGAAAATGATACACTACCAAAAGCTGATGCATCTAAAGCACCCGGTTATCGTGGTGCAAATCTAAATTCGCCCGTTAATTTGAAAAATTCCAAACTCTTAAAAACTGATGAAAAATCTAGCAAAGATTTGGAACAAAAAACCGATCAATCGTCGCAAAAGAGTATTGATTTTAAAACAAATGAACCCACTGATCAATTGGATTCAATTCCAAAACGTGATGTATTAAAACTTGAATCGGATGATCTGCAACGAAGTGATAAACATATTGAAAAAGATTCAGTTGTGATGCCTGATATATCAGATTTGGATAAACCGCAAATTGCACAACATATTTCACCAATTGGTACAGCACCAGGTGCGTAGTTTTCAAAATTTATTATTCATAAATAGAGAGAGAGAGAGAGAGAGAGAGAGAGAGAGAGGTTTTTCTCATGAAAATTTGAATCATGCAGAAACAATGAACTCACATTAAATCAAAGCTTTTTTTTATTTTGTGTTCCATGGGGAACTCACACCATCATTCGACATTGTTAAATTTCATATGGTTTTGTTTCACTATTACAACAATCGAAAATTGCTTGAAATTTTGCTTTTAATTTTTAAATTTGAATAATTTCATAGTGATAAAAACATCTGTATATGGAAACACTGTGAGCGATTCATATCCCCAATCCATTATTCGACCACCATCAATGCAACCGCTATCAGCAGCACAAGATATGTCTTCATCACGATCTTTGTCGCAATCTCAACTTCGAATGATGGTAAGACGGTCATGCGAAAATTTTTTTAGTAAATGTTGAGAGAAACTTTTTTTTTTTGTTTTTTTTTTTTGTTTTTTTTTTCTCTAAAACATTATCATTTTAATTATAGGTTCCAATGGATTCAATGAACATGGACACAAAATCAAATCAAAATTGTTATGATCCACCGTATCGTAATATGAACTATTCCAATGTAGATGCAATGCAATCGTATCAACAGGGATTAAATACAAATCAAATGTCTATGTCCCGTTTGAATCCGCGTGCTTCTGTTTTCTCATCAATGGGTAAGTTTAATTTAAATTTAAATGTTGATACATGAAATGTTAAAAAGAATGAAAAATGAGGAAAACTCCGAGAGGGGGGGGGGGGGTCGTATGGTTCTTTGAGAAAACATATAACACGAATTGGATGCAAATATAAGACTGCTGGTTTGTACAGATATTTGCAAATTCAATAAATTTTTTACATATATTTTACACATTTTTCGAATATTTGCAAATATTATGGATTTCTTGAAATGTCCAAATAATTCACAAATATGCGAATAGAAAGTATCCCCTAAAGAAAACATATTTGATTATGATATTTTTTATTTTATTTTATTTATTTTTTTCAGGAACAAATGTCATCAAAAACAATCCAAACCAACAACAATATGGTCGTAATAATATGTTTACACAAAATCCGAATCAATCGATGAACGCAAATTATAATCCGTATCAGAAAATGCCATTCACAAACCAAAATACTGGCAATTCAGCTCCATTTTATAATCGTGCACCAGGGCGACCACAATCACAACCGACCAGCAATAATGGTCGCATGTTTACCGAATTTGCGCATTCAAGTCACACCTCACCAAATGATACATTCAGTATGGATCATTCAAATCTTGTAATGCCAATGAATTCAACATCATCAATGTCACCAAATGGAAATAATAATTCACAAGCAAACACAACCAATAAAAATGTAATGCAACCCGATGATAATCGTCGAATGCCACGTCCAATTGGCACAGAGCGAGCATCATGGAAACATAATGTTAATATTGGAGGACTGAATACAAATTTGGATAATGTGGATAATATGAACCAACATTCACTGCCACCGTGGTTAGGTAAATATTTGAATGGAATTTTAATAAATGATTTACAATGTATTTTTTTTTTAAAAAAAAAAAAAGACAAAAAAATGAAATCAAATTTAAATCATTTTTTAGAACAACAACCACCACAATCTCAGCCATCACAACCACATCTTTCAAATGGTAAGCGAAGCATTGCAAATATTCTGATCAACAATTTTGTTTTAATCGGTTTTAATAATGAAATTTGTTTATTTTTAAAATAAAAAAAAAACTAGATCAACAACCACCCCAACACTGGATGCAGTATCCTCTTTCAGCTAGAAATCCCTACAACGACGACTTGCATCTACAAGATCAATATAAAGTAAATTTTCTTCGCTCATTTTTTTTTTTCTTTTGTTTTTTTCATTCCAAAGGACATGCTCATTAAACACAATGCATTTTGATAGGTTCCCATGGATTATTACAGTTCAATGTTACCACAGAATCAACCACCGATGATGCCTTCGATGCACTATTCTCAAATGGCTCAACAAGAAATCGGGCAAGACTTATGGGATCATGAAAAACATGTGAGTGAAAAAACAAATTAAAAAAAAAAAAAAAATAAAAAAAAGAAAGAAAAATTGTCCAAATATGTTCTAACTACGCGTTAAATTTGATAAAACAATTAAAATAACATTTGTGTCATTTCTTTTACAGAATCAAGGATGGTCAAAATGGACAAACTAGCCAACTAGCTACGTGAATTAAATGTCACTTTTCTAATTGATTGTTGTAGCTTATCGAATTCAAGGCAGACAAAGAACTAGATTAAACACACACACACACACACACACATACAAAAACACAAAAAACAATTGCTAGGCCGCTCCGCGAAAAACAAACGAAAAAAAAAAACTGCATGAAAATTTACAACAACAAAAAAAAAAAAAAAAAAAACAACAACAACAAAAGTTTTATCAAATTTAGTGCCGTTTACATTTTTAAATAATATCAAATAATTATTAACTCTTATATTCCACCCAAAAAAGCATTCTTAGCTTAGAGTTAAATAGAAAAAAAATATTACCTACAACAAGAAAAAAAAATATTACAATTTATTACTTCATGTTTTGTTTTCACACAATATAAACAAAGAACAAAAAAAAAAAAAAATATTCATTGCGATCAATACACACAAGCGATTACTATAAACATACAGAAAACCAAAACAAACCAAAAGAAAAAAAAAACACACACACACACACAATCTAAACCGAATAAATTAAACTCCCATTGGGCGTACACACGATTTAAAATCTATTTTCTAGTTCACGCGATTATAAACAAACAAACAAACAAAACATAATAACAAATTTTTTTCCTTCGATTGATAATTTACGGACACGACAAAATATATATATATTTAGGAGTGGCAAAGAGTAAAAAATTGCAGACGAATAGGCACCAATTAACATCGCTAAATCGGATTATAAAATCTAAAATCAAGATGCATAAATTCATGAATAAAAATAAAAACGTTACGGTATAAAGAAGAAACAAAAAACTGAATGATATAAGAGAGCATATTTAAAAAAAAAAAAAAAAAAAAAAAAATGGAATATACACATTGCTGGCATACGCTGATGTTTACTTGTTACTATTCATTATTAATATTAATAATAATAATAAAAAAAAAATGAAAAAAATATGAGAATGCCGCTTAAAGTCAGCACTCTGTGCAGTTATACATTTTTGAAGGTATCAGAAGATGAGAAAGGCTTTTGTTATATTGACTCTTTAGTGAAAAATCAATCCACTTCTGCTTCTGAGGTCTTCATTTCACACATGATTATTTTTTTTTTCTCCATTTTTTTCTCTTTTTTTTTTTGGTCATATATGATATATTGAGATAAATGAGAATAAAATGATTATTATACAATATATTACTTATGTATAGAATATCATTCGATTAATAAAAATGCTACATGAAAACAAATTGAGTTTCTATTTACGTTTTATTTCCTTTTGATTATATTGATGTATTCAGACAACAAATAAAGATTCAACATATAATGTGTATTTGATTCAATTCTACTTTTGTTACAATCAAATCAGTAATATCGTTGTTTCCCAACAATAAAAGATAAATAAATAATAATTTGAATAAAAGCCACTTTTTTTCTGCATTTGACAAAATTTCTATAATTGTTCTTTTTTCCAATTCTCGTGATATTTTGATCTAATAAATGATTATTGTACAATATATTTCTTATGTCTAGAATATCATTCAATTCGAATAAATCACTAAAGATCAGATCAGAATTTTTTTTTTTCTTGATGCTATTTTACATTACGCGTATTAAAGGGCACACACGAAAAAAAAAAAAAAAATGGACAATTCTCATTAGGAATCCAGCTAAAATATGACATTTTTAGGAATCCGTTTGAATTCAAATGTCAGTTTGAAGTATTCATTACAATGTTGATAACAAAATGAAATTTTTCAGAATTTAGGGCATCTAAAAATTGAAATCGAACAAATGTAAAATAGTAATGAATACTTTAAAATGATTTTTGAATTCAAACGGATTCCTAATAATGTCATATTTTAGTGGGATTCCTTAAGTCATTTGTCAGTATATTTTTTTGTGTGTGTCTGGGGAGAAAGAGAGAGAGAGAGAGAGAGAGTCTAAATATTTGATCCATCACGACATTATAGCTTATAGCTTATAGCTCAGTGTGTCGATACACTTGTTTTTCGATACTTTCTTGTAGTTTCTCTACTTTTCTGGCTTGCTTTTTAATATTTTTCTCCATGTGATCCATTTTTTCACTGGCTTTCTTGTCTTTTTTATTCTAAAATTATTATTTCAAACAGTTTTTATTGAATTATTTTTATGTTTTGTTAGCAATTTAATTCCAATTCAAATACCTTAAATTTTTCATTTCCCAATGCATGTTCCGCATACAAATGACTTAATTTCAATAGTTTTGATTCAAAATGAAACAATTCCTCCTGCAATAAAATAATTTAATAATCAAAATGACAACATGTGTCTAATTTATAAGCATTTATATAAAATGTTTACCTTTAGAGCTGCCAATTCACTGGCCGTAAAATTACTTTCAATTGCAACGCTCCACAAATGTAAAACTTTTGGATCAACAAATTCACGACGATTGCGGCCTTGTGCAGTTTTTCGTTCTAAATTGTCAAATGTATCTTTTAAATCGCGATGTTTTTCACGTAATTTATTTGCATTATCTAAATATTCTTTGTGCTCATCTTTGACTTCATTATCCGGTGCAACTTCATTAAAAAAATCCAATTCTTCTTGATTTACGGTATCTGAAATGGATATTATTTCATTAATAATTGAATGTAAATGTAAATGTACATAATGAAATGAAAATTTAATGTATGCATACTTTCATAGCGTTTTTTAATTGCTTCATCAAGATTATCAAGTAATTTGTAGTACATTTCAACTTTTTCATCATAATGTGAAAATTCTTTTTTTAATTCGGTCAATTCATCAGCTGTGAAACCAGCCATTTCAGCTTTATGCCATAATTTATTGAGTTTTTTATCTTTGAATGTACCAATTTTATTCGCATAATAGTCACCACGATCTTTGCTATATTTATCATATTTGCCGGGCTTTTCATTTTTATCATTATCACTGTAATCCAATAAATTGTATGCCTTCATAATTCCAATCAATTTTTCACGTAATTTTGCTGCACCCGATCCATCATTATCATTATCTCGATTATTTTGTTTGAATTGAATTTCTTCTTTGTCTTGTGTTTTCATTTGTGTGTACAATGATTGTAGCTTTGGCTCGGTCAGACGCTAAAAATAGTTGAAATTGTTGTTTTTTTTTTCTCATTTAATATTTGCATTATTTCCCCCATCCCCACTTTATTTTCGTTGGTATGTAAATAATATAATTTGCAATTTAAAAATAGCCCAACATTTGCAGTACAAACATGGACCTTGTGTTTGTTTACCTGTTGTGCTTTAACCCAAATTAAGTTTAATTTTTCCATTCGAAATGGTCGCACTAAATTACGAAAAATTTCTTTGACTTCATCGGTTGGATTTGTGTCATCTATTAATTCATTTGCTTTGACACAGACAAGGCAAATGCCGACCGAAACCAGTAAAATTTCTATACGCAATTTCATTCTGATTATTATTGCTCACGCTAAATTAATTACGACGTAGTGAATTAAATTAAATTTTAAAAAAGCAAAACAACAAGCACAGCAGAGTAAATTAAAAAAAAAAAGAAAAAGAAAAAAAAAGAAAGAAAGAAACTCAGTAATACTGTTGGTAAATGTCGAATGATAAATTTATTGTGCCGACGGAAACATTTTTATATGAAAATTACACATCCAATCAAATTATTCAATTGACACATCAAGTGAACAATGAAATGCCAATTTACATACAGAGATTTCGTGTCATTTCTTTTTCAATAGGGACATTTGACATTTCTTCATGGTGGCAAATAGGCGCATTTACTTATTTATGTATTTATTTTAGAAAGAAAATAAAACATCTATTGTTAAAACTAATATGTTTATGGAGATTTTTGTTTTTTTCATGTTTAAGTTTATGCATTTTTAATATTTCGATCTCTTTTATTAAATGTTGATTATTTTATATAACAATTTACACAGATAATTGTTTGAGTTATTTTGAAGAAGGAAAAAATGATATTCATTTTTTTTTTTTTTTTTTTTTCTTTTAATTGTGAATAAATTTGAGAATTGACAATAATATAAAATAGACACAATTTGCAAAGAGTAATATTTTCATTTTATGATGGTATTCTAATTTAAATGTGTATAATTCCTCACAACCAACTATTAACTGACTGTATTGTGATCGTAAACACTTTTTTTTTTTTCAAAGACAATTGATGTGAAATATATTCTGTAGCTTAATAAACTGATCGATTCAAAGAAAAAAAAAAAAAAAAAAATCTCTGACATTTTAATTGCGGGACAATTTATCAATGAAAAGAGTAGTTAGAATAAGGAAATACTGAAAGATAGATAGATGAAAAGAGATAGATAGATAGTTTAGAGAGAGTAAAAGAGAAAACGATAGAGATAAAGGCAAAACGAGAGATAAATATTAAAAAACTATATTTTGAAAATTATTGCTAAAAATTTGGAATTTAAACAGGAACATATTGATATTGACGTGACGCTAATTCATTTGGTTTATTTATTGTAGCCCGAATGCCGTTGTTATTATATCGTTCTGTATATGATCGACGTTTCCGTGTTATGGGTGCCGCAAATGGTTTTTGAATTTCTTGTGGAATAGCAACATCATCGATTGCATTCAAAATAACCAATGGAAGATTTCGTTTTCGTAAAGCATTCAAAAAACTACTTGGTATTCGTTTACTGCAATTGATGAAATTCAAAAAAAAAAAACAAAAAAAAAAAAAATTAATTAATTTTGGAAATTTTTATATGCAATAAATCTTAATTGACAATACTCATTGTAATCCAATGAATCTTCTGTTGGTAATCTTGCGATATGATCTCTGCCAAGAACTTTTTCATTCTATTGAATTTATAAAAAAAAAAAAAAAAAAAAAAAATTGAATTCAGAAAAAATCTTAATTCTAATCACATAGTTAATTTACTTCATCTTGAATCAATTTGAATAGTGCCCAACGATCCTGTTGAGGTTCAGATTCAGTGCGATCATTCGAGCGCTTTCCATGGGCTCCCCAACAGCTATGACCATAGCTTAAGCATGAACCTATATAACAAATGAAAAAAAAAAAAAAAAAAAAAAATAAGAAATATTTATGCAAAGCAAAAGTGAAAAACGTGTAAAGTAATTGTAAAAGTGGCAGTAAGTCGCAGTTGATTTGAATTTTGAATTTATTTATCGAATGAATAAGAGCGCAAAAAAACAAAACGCCTACCATTCGAATTGAGAAAAATGAAAGGTCCAGAAAATTGTATACGGTAACAATGGATATGAACTGCCGAAGCGAGCCTTTGTTTATTTATCATTCAGAAGAAATCTATGATTTGCATACGAATTATATGCTGTAGTTTTCATTCAAAAGTTTTCATTAAATCTGTGCTTATTTCGCATTTTTCTTTCTATTTTTTTTTTTTTCAAGTTTGTAAAAAAAACGAACAAAAAACACATATTAAATTTCACAAGAACAACGTATGCCAACACATTGCTTTCTATAATATTTAATCCAAATTTCAATCCATGATTTCCGTTAAATATTTACCGATAAAAGTATTTTGATGTAAATATATCTATTGATTGATTGATTCAATTTGTTTGTTTGTTTGTTTATTTAACAATTTTTAAAGGGACTTCTTCATCCATGGAATAACTTGACAAAAAAAAAAAAAAAAAAAAAAAAAAACTTCAACGTTCAAAAGCAAAACCCAAATCAATTTCTCTTAATAGCACAGGTAAATGAATGAAAACCCTTTGATGCAAAAATGAGACCAAAGCAAGAAACCCTCCCATCCCCCGAGTGATTAAAAGTAGACTAGTTTTTTCACGAAGGTTTTTTTTTCCTTATTCAAATCGAAGATGTAAGATGCTATCAATCAATTGTCCCATTGGTTTATTTTCTTGTTAACAGTTAACAAAATAACATGTTATCCAAGACAACAACACTATATATTTTCATCTACAATACATTTTACATAGTAATACGTAATCCCACATCCTCATGCTATTTTCATATATTAGCCATAACAATAAATAGATTTTAAGTGATTTTGCACCTTTTCTATTATAGTTCTTTTTTCGACTTTGTGTGTGTATGTGCACACATGGTTTTTTTTTTCTCTGTTTTTCCATTCACATTCACATACAATAGCGCTCAAGTAAATTGAATGACAAGAAAAACACCTGTTTACTTGCGTTTAAAGAAAGAAATAATGAGACGATAATGCAAAGAGTTTTTTTTTTCCCCCTGTTCATACAATAGAGCATATGTCAAATGTAATAAATGGTATTACATTGGACAAAGAGAAAAAAAAAAGAAAAAAAGGAAAAAGGTGGAGGTGTTTTTCAAACTTGACTCCTTAGCACTAGAATATTATCACATTCAATTTTACCCTTTTGCATCCTTTAAACATGTTTGTTTATTTAGTTCAACTCATTAAATTACAACATTTTCATGAATGAAGGTAGTTGATGCCTTCGTATCCTTTTGAAAATGCGAGAAAAAAATGTACTTCACTATTTCTTTTTAAAGTACCAGATGATTTTTCTTACTCTTTTCTGATGAAAAATTTTCTCTAAACATTCATTCATTCGTTTTGCATGGTCCTTTTATTAGTGTGACCAAATGACAACTATTTTTTTTTTTTTTCTTTTCAATATAAATAACCTTTTTTTTTGATAAATTAATAGTCTACTGTGATTTTTTTGATTGAATCTTTGTAAAAAATTTACAAATACAAAAATTTATGGAAAATTTGAAAATGAATAAAGTTGCATATTTTCAAAATAGTAATTTTGTGAAATAAAAATTCTGAGCTTAGTTGGAAATTTCAAGAAAAATACAAACAATCATAAATGGTTTCCTTGAATGAAAAAGATTGGTTCAAAAGAAACAAACCCTTTTTTAAAAGAAATTTTAACAAAAAACTGCTAAAGCAACGGAATGAATACATTCTAATTTATCATAATAAAAAAAAAAGAAAAAAAAAAACACTTTCATCAAAACATATTATATGAAAATATGGAGCTACTTTAAAAATTTACGTGAGTAATGAAGTGTTTCAAATGATTCAATAAAATGTTTCAAATATTAACGAAATTCTTGTTGAATTGTTATTGACTCTAATAAATGTAATTTGGCACTGATCTTCTAACCTTATTTTATTTGAATATTTAATTAGTTAATAACCGCATAATTAATTCGGCCAAGCCAAACCAAAATCACCTATTCAAACTGAATTTGTTTGGAATTTTTCTCACACATAATGTGTATGTGTGTGTGTATTGTATGATCGTTATTGACGTTTTATTTTTGCCACCGATTTACTAGATTAAAATCATGATTTTTTACTTTGACACAGAGATAGAGAGAGAGAGGTAAAAGATCATTTCAACGGTGAAAATAAAATGTATGGCAATAAATCAAAGCTGTCGATTTGATTCATTTTCATTTGTATAATATGAGTGAAAATTACAATTAATCGAGAGAAAAAAAAAAAAAAAAAAAAAAAAATGCCAATCAAATGTGTAAAGCTCATGTTCATCGCGTCTCAATTTTCCTTTTGGCTAAAATAATAAAGTGTTTATGACTATATGAAATGGGTTTTCTTCTGGTATTTACGCCATAAGGTGATCACATAAGTACTTACAATGAATCAATTCAGAGCAGAACGATAGACAAATTATCATATAAATGACTGCTTTCATTTTCGATGATTTTAAATAGTTTTTTTTTTTCTTTTTTTTTCTTTAGTTATTATGATGTACCGTTCACAGTCAACTTCTCTCTGCTGGTTTTTTTTTTCCGTCGTTTATTTTGACTTGGTATATGCTATTTTTGCTGCTCTTATTATTGGTGGTGGCTGTTGCCGCTTTTACTCAATGAAGGTACTCCTTTTCAAAATGTATTCGCGAACTCTATGCGTGATATTGAAATTACTAGTTATTAGTAACCGATAAAACTTTATACGACGACGATCAAAAAGAACACGTACTAAAAGAAAGTGAATGTAAAAATGCTGAATAACTGCCGTATAAGTACAATTGATGGAAATGAATGGAAAAAAAAGAGGCAGCAAAGAAGAGAAAAAAAAAAATAAAAAACACTAAATGCACGTATCAAATGGTTTAATATCCAACGAATGTTAATAAAAACAAACAAATCGTTGATTGGTAGCGCAAAAGAGATATGCAGTTAAATAGAGAGAATGGTAGACAGAAAAAAAAATGCAAATACAAGAAAAAGAGACTGATTAAAGCAAAAAAAAAAAAAAAAATTATAATACCTTTGCACAATTTATGATACAAATAGATTTTAATTGATTAAGTTATTTCTTTCGTCAATTTTTTTTTTTTCTCTTTTAAACTTTTCCGTTTCAATGTAATTTTATATTGAAATTGATTTTAAATTAAATGCAAAAATAACTGTCAAATGTTGAAATGTGTGCGTGTGCGTGTGTATGTATGTAAATAATACTAAAATAACTAGGACAAGGAATATTAGCGCTTAATGTGCCGTCGCAAAAGAATTTCGGTATGATTTTTGGAAAAACTGGTGGAAAACTCTCAATTTAAATAGGTAGAACGGTTGCAAAAGACTGACTGTTCGTTTGACGATCAAAGATTCTTATAGGAGAGAAAGTTAACGTCATTCAGCAAAAAGAAAAAAAAAAATCTTTCACATAAAACCCTACGCATGTTCAATTTGGTTACGATGCATTCATCCACTTTTCTACCACGTTTTTTTTTCTCTCTCCCTTTCTCTCTCTCTCTTTCTCTCTCTCTTTCTCTCTCTCTCTCTCTCTCTCTCTCTCTCTCTCTCTCTCTCTCACACACACACACACACACATCAAGTGTTTTTCTCTTTAATTTGCCTTTCTGGTTTCTGTTATAAATTATTTGCATTTAAAGGAGTATTCACACATATGGGCAGATACAAGAAAAATCATATTCCACGCGGCTGTTTCGATGCATTTGCATCGTTCAATTGATAAATCAAATCGAATGCGTTACCATCGCTATCATGTAATGACGCATATACATGTAAATGCCACTTTTCTTTAAATGAACTTAAGCATATACATAAATAAATGATAAGTGAAGTTCAGCATATTTTATCCAATCTTATTCATGTAATGTAAATGCAAATGTAATTAATAGATAATATTGTCGATTGACAAAAAAAAATAAAAAACTTTTTAAATTAATCCAAACATTGGACGAAATTTTTCACCATTGTTTAGTTTATTTCATTCTATTTTCGCCAATAAAAATCATTTTCTATCGAACGAAAAATCTCATTTATATGAACACCTTTTGTGGCTTTTGGGTTAGATATAATAAACACAATAACACTGAATACTTAATTCCTCTATCAAATCAACATAAATATTTCTAAAATGAAGACGACTTGCATTCAAACGAATAATGAGATTTTCGTTGTAAATAGATGAAAAAAAAAAACAAAAAATAAATCAAAATACCTCAAAAAGTGTTTGTAATTTTTTGTCGAATGAAATTCCATTAAATATCAATAAAATTTTTAAAATTTATTCAATTTGTTGTTTCAGAATTATATGTTTACGATCATCCGGCTTTTATAAATAGTGCCTTTATATAACTAAATGCATCAAATAAGTAATAAAATAAAATGAAGCATTGATTTGAAAAAAAAAATCGTAAATGTAATTATGCTGAAAAATTAGTTTTTCATTGACTTTCGTTTAGCCAGCAATAATTCAATAGATTATACGTTAAAAATTGCAAGCAGTATGCAATCATAATTCCAAAAAAAAAAAAAAAAAAAAAAAAACGGATTACGCGAAAAACATTACTTCATTGATCGACCACACACATGGAATTCTAATTTAATAGACAGCTTGAAATTTACAAATAATAAAAAGAACATAGACATACATGAACAAAAACAATCAATAACGATGTGAAGATTATACGATGCATTCAAGACAATCGATTACCGATGAAAAAAAAAACGCAAAGAAATTGTTACAAACAACATGTTAAAACTCGATAAATCCAACATGAAAAAAGAAAAAAAAAAAAAAAACAAACAAACAAATCGTCGATGAGAAAAGAGTGCAGCACAAGAAAATTAAAAACACGCGCATACACACTTGAACTACATATAACTACAAAAGTCATATCAAAATAAATATTTACTGTTTTAATTTTCCCTTTTTCTTAAAACCGGTTTAAAGAAAGTGCATATATATTCGAAATGCACTGAGTTGCGATGATCAAAGTAGCGTCAGTCAAGTCGAGTCAATTCAGTTTAGTTGTACTGGTTTATCTATATTTTTTTTTTTCATGTTTGCTTCTAATTTACACAAATAAATCTTTCTGTATTTATAACATTAGGCATTTCTTACTTTTCTGATTTTTTTTTTTTTTTTTTTTTTTCGTTTTAATGCATAATAAACGATTTTTTTTTTCGTAGTACAACGACTATGAAGCAAAAAAGAATGTAGCATGTTTGCTTTTCAATTGGTCAATTGCCGCGCACGTTTACACGTCTATTACTTGAGAGCTCATACATTCGTTATCGTTGATTTTTCTTCATAATTTTTTTTTTTTTTTTTTTTTTTTTTTCATTTTACTTTCTTGATTTGCATTTCGTATTCATTCGGGACAATTTGTTTTATCTTATTATTTTTGTTTTCTTTGTGTCTCTAGAGTGAAAAATTTTTTTTCGTTTCGTTTGTGTTTTGAGTTACCGTCCAATGTTCACGTTCTTCATCATCGTCAACATAATTGGTGGGTCCGTCAGACGAATAATTGATCGCTCGTTCATTTATTTCACTATTGTTTTTCTCTCTTTCTATTTTTCCTTTTTTTTTTTTTCATTTTAATATTTGATGCATGTGTTTGATGTTTGGCTCATTTCGGTTTCAGTTTGGTTGCTTTCTTTATCGCTTTTAAATCAGCTTTTCGATAATCATCGATCAAGATGTAAAAGGGAGAGAAAATGAAAGGAGACTGAGATATACGATGTTGTGCACGTGTTTTCGTTGTGCCGAACATGAAAACCAAAAACCAAATAACCAATGTATATTATTCAGAGCATATGAAAAACAAAGGTAATCAGATTGCTTGGCTTTAAGACAATGATGCATGTGTTTAGCTGAGCTTATGCAGTTAATAAAATTCTTCGTTTTACTTGCTATCCAATTGAAATGAATGAATGAATGTTTGTGTTTTGAATGTTATTTTACTCCTAATCAACAATTTAACAAACTACTTGTGCTATTTTCAATGGTTGGTATTTTTTTTTTCTCTCTTTCTTTGGAAATTGACGTTTTGTTGATTTGGATTTGATCTTACGAATGAATGGCCATTAAAAAAAAAAAAAAAAAACAAAAACAAAAAGGGGGAATTTTTTAATTATATTCGTTACTGCCGGTTTTGTTATCCGGCTAAATGCTATTCTTTCTATCCCGTTAAATTCAACAAATTTACGGTGGCCAGCTATTTGGCATTCAACCCAAAGGTGGATACAATCACTTTTAATAGCATCGATTTTCAGATAAATTACCGAAACGAAGAAAAGAAGATCACACAAGTGATCATTAAAAAATAAACAGACAATTTTTGTATGTGCAAGCGTTTTTATTGCTGTTTTTTTTTTATTAGTGTGTAATGCAAACAATTGCACATTGTGGTTTGGTTGTTTCAATTGTGTTAATCGCCAAATGTCGACCATTGCAAAGAAGGTGAAAAAAAAAAATGCATTGATTTATCATTGAAAGTCCATTCCAATGGTCCTAATACACTGCTTGCTGAAGCCTCTATGAAGAATGATTTCAATGGTACAGTAAGTGAATGAAATGCATTGCATATGGCATTTAAATATATTTAGTTTCGACAACAACGACGATCGAAAAACAAAACAATAAATAAATCTGGAAATGGTTTAAACAATATTGAAATTTTTTATTTTTTTTTTTTTTTTTTTTTTTTTGCAAAACATTTGAATACTTTCACTTACCAATATGTATAATAGATATAATTATTTGCATAGTATGAATGGTGTGGCGCTTTTGCCAATGCCAAAACATCGAAACATGTTATTGATGAGAAGTCAAATTGTACAAATTGAATGGGAAAATTTCAAAGGCTCATAGATTTAAGCAGCCAATTTGTAGTATATCTGATCAGGGGCACTCTTTAATGTTCTTCGTTTTTTTTTTTTTTTCCATTGTTTTGTCGCTGTCGATTTCGCTTTCGATGGTATTATTTGGTTTTTGATTGCAATGCATTGCTCACTAGATGTCTTATCGACTGAACTGCAATTTTATTCGTTCATTTCTTTTCATGTTAAAACATATATATTTTTGGTCTTTTCATATGCTTTAAATTTGCTTTGATTTTTTTTTTTTTTTATTGAATTGTGCTAGCGATTTTGTTGGATTTGGCGGGTTAAGCGAGTTGCTTGCTGCGCGACGCTATAACATAAATACTGAGGTGAAGTGGGAGATTCAAATAAATAGCAGAAGCAACGGCAACGGTAACAGCGACCAAGCAAACGAACGAATGAAGAAAAGTAGAGGCATTTTTTGAGTTGGGAGCATCGTTGCTGGTCCAATTGTCTGTTCACATTGAACGGATGTGAATAGTTTGTCTCGTGGCTTAAAATCGAAAACATTGTGTACCAACCGTTGCTATCGTTTGATTTTAAATTGTGTTTTGTGTTTCACACAATCAATTTCTTAGGAACGATTGGAAAATCGTGGTAAAAGAAAATCAAGTGAAAAATTACCTGTCATCGAATTGAAAACGCATCAGGTGCCGTGTGACGATTAAATTTATCAATAAACGCCAAAGCTTTCATCATTAAGGTTTATGATAAAAACCGCAAACCGATACAAAATACAACCGATAGTGCATTGATTGCTGAAAGTAACTGGTAGTAAATTGTAAAAAAAGAAGTGGCAAATATCTAATGAAGTGTGATTAGTGTGCCGATCATTGATTATCGATCAAAAAGTTATTACGATACATGGTACGCATCTTAATTTATCGCTTCTATTACATACTGGTAGTTGCATATTACAGTCAATGTTGTTGCTGTTGCTTGCTTGCTTGTTTTGTATGTTTGTTTGTTTATTTGTGCGTTCGTTAATAATTCAAACACAAAAGGAGAAACGTGCTTCATTAATGACAACAAATGATTAAATTAATTACAATTGCCGTACCAAAAGAAAAATCAAACCATACTGTCACAGTGAAAATATTGGCTAATTGATGCTGATAAATGTCACTTGTTGGATTTTTAATCTCAAAAATTAGTTGATTGCAAAGGTTTATCGTCATCTGCACAAACTATAAATCAATTGCATCGTTTGCATTCTTGTATGTTTTTGCAAATGAACGAACGCAAATTTTATTTATTTTTTTTTTTTTTATATTGGAGACAGACATGACATGAAATGAATTGAATCAATTTGGAAATGTGTGATATCAATATGTGTTTCTATTCTGGTACACGAACATTTCTTTTTTTTTTCTGCTGCTGCTGCTTCTTTCTATAAGCGATTTAAAGTGAAAACTGAAAAACGTTGGCGACCAAGAGTTTCTCTTTCGATTTGTCATGGTTATGGAAGATGGTCGATTTTCCATATCGTAGACATTCAGTAATAAATATTCTAGTGAATGTAGGAAAACATTTCGAATGCATTTAAATTATACACAAAATAGCACTAGTTGAAAATTGATAATCTTTTTTTTCCTGGAATCATATGTTGATAGTAGTGACATCAATTTGTGTATCATTAAAGTATATCATTTAAGTAAAAACATACAGAGTAAAGTATATTAGGTGTATGAGTGTTGCTGTTCAAATATGAAAAGTAATTATTATACAATTGAAATATCAAACTAAAAGTAATTTTACGTCACGCAAACACGTGCAAAAAAATTTGCATGCAAGTTATAGATTTTTCAACATCCTTTTACCCGGCGACACTTGAAACTATAAATATTCATCATATTTTATTTCATCGCATAAGTGGATGATAGTGCAACATATGTACCACTTGATTTAAAAGCTCATCAAAGTGTTCCTGAAATTTCATTTTTTTTTTTTTTTGTTCCACACAATATTTCTCTCCACAGTTGTGTATTTTCGTTTCGCAGAATGTCTACTGTCACCACGTGAACTATTCGTTTGTAACAATATGAAATTGATCCAAAAGAAAGCATTTCCTAATGAAAGTAAAAGCTAACGTAAAAGTTATATGAACAACAATGTAATTGATGTAGAAATTGCCGAGATAGAGGGTTAGAGAAAGAGAAAGAGAAAGAGAAAGAGAGAGAGAAGAGAGAGAGAGAGAGAAAGAGAGAGAGAGAGAAAGATAAAGAAAGAGAGAGAAAGATAAAGAAAGAGAGAGAGAAAGACAGAGAAAGAGAGAGAGAGAGAGAGAGAGAGAGAGAGAGAGAAGAGAAAGAGAGGGAGAAAGGGAGAGAGATAGAGAGAGAAGAAAAAGAAAATATAAATGTTTGTTTAATTGTTTAATTGTTTGAATGTGTTGAAATGACAGATTATCTTGTGTGGTTTTTACAACGGTATCGTTGGAATATTTGACAAATGCTGACCCTTTTGAAATGCCGCTATTTCTTCGAAATTGTCAGAAACATTTCAGTCATTTTCATGAGTCATGGACTGTGAACATAAAACAATCAGACGAAGACCTACAAAATGAACAAAAAAAAAGAAAAAAATGCAAACATAAATACACACGCACATCATAAGAATTGAATCAAAATGAAATAAAGACAATGGTATCACCATCAAATAATGCTTAAACTCGCATTAATGACCATAATTAATAAAATTATCCACATTAATAAATTCACGCTATGAACATCACTATAAAATAAATATGCTTTATAAATGTGAATGGTAAGATGCGATGTGATGCGGTGCGGTGCGGTATGGTGTGCTCTTACTCGAACGGCACCTTTAACATATTTAAACAGTCAAATATTATACCATTTTCTTCTTTTTTTTTATCTTTTCTCCGCTTAGTAAATTATTCACCAATGGTTCACACCAAACGTACTTAAACCGTCATAAAATTTTCTTTTGTTTCTCATTTCACTTTTTCTATTTCTTTTTCTCCCATTGATTTAGTTTCTCTGTTTAGTTTAACCACATTTTTGTATCTGTTAAGTAGTTAGTATTTTAAACCGAGTTACGTTTGACCATATGATGATGGATCAATTATTAAAGATTGAAATTATTTTTTTTTTTTTTTTGCTGCTATGCGAGAATTTTTATTTACAATGGCATAAAACCAAAAAATGGTGCACGAGATAAGTATTGAGCAAAAAAAAAAAAAAAAAATGAAAGTGAAAATTATTTAAATCAACCAACGTGTGTATGTTTTTCTTTTTTTTTTTTTTAATTGAGGAATGATTTTGTTTTTACAATTCGTTTTCTACATTGAAAGTAAAATGAAAAAAAGAAAAAAAGTAACATTTCATATTTGTAATGAAAATGATTTTGACTTATGAAGAGGATAAAAATCGGCATACACAAACTCAATTTGCAAATACACATTGTATAAATACGTTCCGAGCCTACGGTCATTTCTCTTATATCAATATGCACTCAAATATGCAAAATTAAACTTTTTTTTTGAATCCTCATTGATATGTGCTTCATCAAATCTGGTCAGAGCATTTCAAAACAAATCTGCCTGCAATATAAATAAAAATGGTTTTATCGTCATTTTTTGTGATTGAATATCGCGTAAATATTTGTTTTTGCGAATATATTGATATCGTATGTTGTTGTTTTGATTTTTTTTTTTTTTTTTCAGGAAACAGTCGATGAGATTCAGGTCTTTCGTTTCTGTTCGTTCTCATAATGAGACGGCCTAATGATGACTTTTTTAGTTTTATATTCAATCATTTTGGCGTATAAGGGTTTATCAAAAGCAGACAAACAACAACACAAAGGTGAATGATTCATTCTTTCAATTCGCATAATTGTGTCATTTATTTTTACTATATTACGTGAATATATATGGTTAACCCCCCCCTTTTGGTTTCTTTTTTGGGTGGGCCTTTTCTACTTTTTCTTGGCCACTTTCCCCCACCTTTTATGATTGTTTTTTTTTTTTTTCAATTGTTTAAACGATTTTCCATTTTCAGATTGTGGAATGAAAATATTTCGTCGAGAGCCACGTTTTGAGCCATATAGTAGTCGATCATCTAGAATAATAGGTGGATCGGTTTCAAGTGACGGTGAATTTCCATGGCAAGTTTCTTTAGAAGTGTTACATCCGATTTACGGGTTTCTCGGTCATTGGTGTGGCGGTGTACTTATCCAAGATTCTTGGGTCATTAGTGCAGCACATTGTATTCACAAGTTAGTTGAAAAAAAAATCTTTTAAAAACCATTTAACATCAGTTTGTTTCGTTAGTTCAATCATTATGTTTGATTTTTTTCTTCTTCTTTTTTTTTGTCGAATGTTTCAGTGATATATTTAATTTGCCGTTACCGGCATTGTGGACGGCAGTTTTAGGTGAAAATAATCGCCACTATGAATCAGGCCATGAGCAACGTATTTCCATTGAAAAAATTATTACACACAGTCATTATTCACATTATGATCACGACATCGGTGAGTGTTGGGCTGAAGTTGATGACCATGTTTTTTTTTCGTTCTCTATTTTGTGATTTTCAAAATCAATGAATTATTTTAATTTATTTCCAAAAAAAAAACAAAAAAAAAAAAAAAATAGTTTTATTAAAGTTAGCTAAAACCGTCAAAATGGATAATTTCATCAATAAAATTTGTTTGCCCATGCCAAATCAATTTACATATTTGCTTGACGAGCATTTTATAAACAATATGATTGAGGATAGGAAGTTTAGCGTCAACAAGTAAGTGTTATTTGCAATATTTAATATTATAACTTAAATGACCCATTGCTCATGGTAAAAAGCGGATAAATTTATCAATTGCATGAAAGATTATAGAACATTATCGAAATAATCTCTGAGCTGAACTCAAAAACAAAAAGAAAGCACAGTAAAATAAAAATAATTATTGTGGCCAAACTATTTGCTAACAAATTTATTGTTGCATTCGTTTTTATTCTTTTTTTTTTTTTTAAATCAAATTTCGTGATGAAAGTTACCTGATACTTTTCTACTTACGCGACTAATTGTTGAAACAATGTTCACGTTCATAATTTTTGTTTTTTTTATTTTTGCATACAAATTTGTTTTTTTTTTTTTATACTTGTATTGTCAATTGTATCATTTTCTTTTTCTTTTGCTGCGTATTCCATTGTAGAAAAATGCGACCAGCTCAACGACGTCGGATAAATGACAGATTTATGCGCTTTGATAATGAGGATAGGCATCAAGAAAAAAAATTATATTCAAGTTCAGATAGTTTATATGGTGGTTCTGTCAAAAAATTGGTAAGAAAATTTGCATTTTTACTTCATAATGTCGTGCACTTTCATTCAAAAAACCATCCGATAAGAAAAACATGGCGAAAACATTGAAAAAAAAAATCGTAATTTGTTTATAGTTCAAAACACATTCATTTTTTCTTCTTCTTTACATTTTATTTCTTTTTTGTGCTCTTTCTGCCCTCCCCTTCTCCTCTCTCTCTCTCTCACTCTCTCTCTCTCTCTCTCTCTCTCTCTCTCTTTTTTTTTCTTTCTTTCTTTCTTTCTTTCTTTCTTTCTTCTTTCTTTCTTTCTTTCTTTCTTTTTCATTCGCTGGCCCTTTCCTACATTTTTTTTTTCTCTTGTAACATTAAATACGCAATTGAATATACAAGGAACCGCCGTATATTGAATGCATAGCTACCGGTTGGGGAATGAGCTACGAGGATGGTGAAAAGTTATCGGATAAACTCATCAAAACCAGAGTGCTGATTTTCGATAATGAAAGGTATGGAAATTTTTGTGTTTCGGCTGATTTTTTTTTTTTTCTCTTTTTGATTTGATGAAATCGAAATGACAGCTAAAGAGAAAGAGAAAAAAAAAAGTTAAACTGAACAGGAATAATATGTCAAGTATTTAACAAATTTTTTGTCGATATATTACTGAATATTTAAATGAATCACGTATCGCTGGCGGGCACATCAAATTTTGTGCATGTCGTTTAAGATAAATCAAAAAAAAAAAACAGTTTTTTTTTCTTAATCGACCAATGATTTGTTAGATGTCAGGAGGTCTATGGTGATCATGTGAACATACATTCGGGTCATTTGTGCGCTGGTGCATTGAATGGCAAAGGCGGAACATGTGTAGGTAAATGCAAACAATCATCTCATGAAATATAAATGAAAATGAATCACCAGCTGATAGTTATTATATATTGATGGTCTTTTTTTTTCTTCTGAACATATATGAAATGAATGATTACAATAACATTTTTCACTAGGTGACTCCGGTGGGCCATTGAATTGTAGGTAAGATAAAAGATACTTTTTAAAATGACCATTGATAATTCATTCATTATAATTGATATAAATGAAATGTTAAATATGTGTTTTGCATTTTTGCAGGTTACACAAAAATGGACCATGGGTACTAGGTAATAATATGATAAAAAGCAACGAAATGATTGAATCGTAATTTTGAATTGGCCATTACGATTTCTTTTTTTTTTTTTTATATTCTTATCGCAGCTGGAATTACGTCTTTCGGATCAGGGTGTTCAGACAAGGGCTACCACCCTGATGTGTACATCCGAACATCATACTACATCAAATGGATAATGAAAACTATGTCACAAAATTAATTGTTAGGCATTTTTTTTTTTTTTTTTTTTATTTTTTTTTGCAAAGATTTCATGTTTGTACACTATGTTTTAAATGTATTTATAATTCGAAATTTTAATTTTGTTCACCAATTTGTTTCAAATAAATTATTGATTTTTTTAAAAAATGTTTCATCAACCATTGTATTATTTAATTTCATCACATCAAATATAAATATAATTTATGGAAATTTAATATAAAATAAAATGCAATTCATTTTTAACTTAAAAAAAAAAAAAAAAAATTAATTATGTTGAAAAGCTTTTCGATAAATAAGCTTGCTTTCGCTTTTTCTATTGCTTAAAAGTCTATTCAAAACTAGTTTTGCAATGCCATCTACGGTTAAAGCTTAAGCAAAACTTCAGAAATATTTTCTTTCTTTGTATTTCGGTCAAAGCCATCCGTGTGAAACATGAATGTTATTGTTGCTGTTTCTTTTCATTCAAATTTACTTATGCTTCCAAATAATAGAATTCCTTTAATGATATAAGTATGTTAGTAAGAATTGCATCTTGAATTACATGCATTGTGATAATACAATTTGAAATGAAAACCAAAATCATTTATTCATTATTATAATTCATCTAAAAGGGTCATTTTAAATGTAAAAAGTGTTGATTACAATGTTTTCAGGTTGTTTAACAAATTCATTTGACACTCATTCTCTTTTAAATGATTTACCAGTTAAATTGTATATTAATGAAATATGAAAATGAATTGAATTGAGTTGTAGTTGATGCACTGCCATATAATATGCGCTCTGGTTATATCAATTGCCAAAAAAAAAAACAAAACGAATACCAAAAAAAAAATCTGGCGTAACGGAATTGAAAAGTTCCATGCATTATGTGATGAAATAGTAGAACGAAACCGAGGGCTCTTGATTTGTCGAAAAATCATATAAAAGTCGTTAAAATTCTGTGAAAGTGCATCAGTTCAGCACATCAGTTGCAAGCTTCAACAAAATAAACATTTTAAATCGAAGAAAATATTTTCAACCGCCAAAATGCAATTTGCTAAAGTAAATTAATTAAGTTTGTTTTTAATAAAAATATTCCAAGTAAAAAATTAAACGAAAAACAAAAAAAAAAAAAAATAAATAAATTCTGTTGTTCATTTAGGTTTTGTTCAGTTGTTTCTTAATTGGATTCGTGGCAGCAAATCCACTTTTAAACCGAAACATCGACGGATACGTAAGTGTCCACAGTTTAGTTATTAATGTTCTATTTGGTTTTAATTCTTTTTTTTTTTTTCTTTGAATCGTGCAAATTAATTTAATTTTTACGCATTAGACTTATCCATCATATACCTACAACTATGCCGTATCTGATGATTTAACTGGCGATATGAAATCACAACAAGAGATTCGCGATGGAGATATAGTTAAAGGACAATATTCATTGGTCGAACCGGATGGTTCAATTCGTACTGTTGATTATGAAGCAAATGACATCAGTGGTTTCAATGCAATTGTTTCCAAAAATGGTTTATCCATTCATAATTTGGCTCAACCAGTTTTAGTAGCTGCCACACCACGTGCAACATCATACTCAGTTCAACGTAGCCCACTCAATAATTCATTAAATAGAAACTTAATTTTCACCTACGGAAACTGGCAACAACAGCAACAACAACAACAACAAAGAACACCAGCTAGCACTGTTGAGTATATCGGAGCAAATAATCAATTCTTGCCATACAATTCCATTTCCTATGGTTACAATGGCCAAGGATCACTCTGGTAAATGATTTAATCATGAGGATTTGGATGTATTTGAATTTTTTATTTTTTGTTTTTCTATACTTCAACCGTTGAATTTATATGTACACTCATTGTAATAAACACCCATTAAAAACCCGCTTTATCCGTTAATTGAATACAAACATTGTTTTATTTCCTCCAAATATTAATGCACGAATCAGTTTTATCGCCCAAAGAAATCATTATAAATCGTTAACTGAGTTCTTGAGCACTCTTATTATCGCTCAACTAATTATCAAATGGTACAAATAATATTGACCCCATTATATAATTTCAGCAATTAAAATGCAGATTACAATCACAAAATATACGAAAAACAAAAACGAAAAACAAATAATAATTTAAGTTATATATTGTATGGTTTATTCATTCATTCATTCTGTTTGTCCACCAAACAGTCTATAAATTTATCTTGATTGCAACTTAATTAAATTGTTTGCAAATTCTCAGGTAGTGTCTCTGAAATTATCCATTAGTCATCATTGCTCAGTGCGAGAGAAAGAAAAAAAAACACAGAATGAACAATGAGATGAATGGTTCATCTTTTGGGTCATAGTTCAGTAAAAATGCATGGCATTGAACACTGCGTGTGGCTCACTTTATTTTTTGTTTATTTTTTTCGTATTTTATTTCTATTTTCGATCATTTTTAGAGGTTTTAGTTTTGATATTGAACTGACTGCCTTCTCACAGCATTTCAAAGTGAAACAGGAAAACCGAAATACGACAAATGAGATGGAAAAATGATGTCAAATTTCGGTGATGATAGAAAATACTCTACTAAGTAAGCAGTAAACTAGTAACCATTGATCGATGATATACGATCGGTGTAACATTTGCAAGTCATTTTTAGTTTGCATAATATTACGACACGTTTAACCTCTGCTTTTTTTTTTTTATTCGTATCACCATCTCGATCTCGATTTTCTCGCGGGCAATAGCTTCTTATGAAAAAAAAGTCCATATCATTGCATTACATTACATTACATTGAAATAACGTCACAATGATTCTAATGAGAAATTGGCCAGCATATTGAAATGATCCATAGCGGTATTCTGGTTGATGTGCAACATCCATTGAATGAATTACATCATTTATAATTCATTCAATAAAATCACCAAAGAAAAACAAACAATGAGAACGCGTGCCAATCGTATTCAAACAAGCAGACATTGAATACAATAGCTTTAGTTTTACAATATGCGCTAATTTGCTTAGATTACTTGTGTTCCATCGATCGAACAGAAGAAAAAAAAAACAAAATCAAAAAAAAAAAAAAACAAAAAGAAACATCGACCTAGCTATCCAAATCATCGCATAATGCCTCAATCAGAATCCATTGAAATGAAAATAAGAAAATAATAGTGAGAGCGAAAGAGAAAAAGAGAGAGAGAGAAGTAGAAAGAGAGAGAAGGAGAAAGAGAGAGAAAAGCGCACACGACTTTGGTACATTTTTAATTGGCGATGGATTGCATTGAATTATACTGTAAAAGGGAAATAAATTGAATGAAAAGTAAAATAACAAGGAATCAAGTTACACACATAAAAAAAACTGCCAGTTAAATAAATAATATTGTTCACACCAATTAAGACCAAATAATCAATTATACAGGTTATTCGTATTGCTGTTATTTCCACTTATTATATTTCTTTTTTTTTTTTACTACGAATGAAATCGAATACGCAAATCTACAACACACAAACACACACATATATATATATAAATACTGGAGCACCTTAAATATAACATTCATTTACACGATACTTTGCAATAATGTGAATAATTTAGATACCGTTGTTCAGTGTGAATATGCCTTGCAGACAAGAAATAATAATATTAATAACAATAACCACAGCAACAAAAGCTGAGTAGTGATTAACTTAAGCCATCTGGATCAAACAATGGCGAAGTGGCTAACGTCGTCAACCATTTCAATTTTTCAAGAAAAAAAAAAAAAAAGAAATATATTTGAACTTGCAAAGCTGCATCGACAATTTGAATGTCTATTGTTCGGCAATTGTGAGTACAATGAAGGAAGAGCACAATATCGGCGCTCACGAATAATGTTTCAACTGTACAAATTTTAGCTACAATATTGTTTCGGTTCGGAACATACATAATATCCTTGCATTAAGGGAAATTCTCTTTGCTACACATTTAAATACAATAACATGTGTCAAACAATTAGCAGATATATATATATATATAGAATGGTCTTTACCATTCAATCCACATCCGAAAACGCCATCGTTCACAAAACATTAATTGTGTACATAATTGTGATGCTAGCACCATCATATATTTTGAAATTAAATATATTTTCCGTTGGAATAAAAGAGCCATGAGCATTGTGGCACTTTGAGTGCTAAAATAAATTTGCATAAAATGAAAAATGTATATTTCAAACTCACATCAACTAATGTTGCTTATTATGTGCTCTTTGTTATTAGCTTTAAAAAAAAAAATCATTTTCACACCATCAGATCAACGTCGATCTCTATCAATGTCACAAAGATGCTGACCATTCTTTTGTACAAAACATTTTTCTTTTTTTTTTTTTTGTGTAAGAAAAACCGCAAAAATATTTACAAGACAAAAGACTCATTATAAAGAAAAATCATGTATATAACATTCAAATATATTACAAATGAAAATGATAAAATGACAATATCGAATAAATTTATGTAAATGCATTAAATTCATTGGATCAAAATTATATTTTTCGTAAATGTAGGTTTTCTTTATGCTCATTTTATATCAATGACATGCAATATTAATATTAAATGCGAGAAGAGTAAAATCACAATAATTTCATCGTTTTCATGCAACAAAACAGAAAATGGAATTAAAAAAAATTTACCCGTGCATGATGGCTTGATTTGTCATGCTACTTGTTAGTATTTTCTTCTTCACTTGTAAATAATAATAATTCATTAAAACATTGTCGGCCAACTGTAAAATATACAAATTGTTTTGAAACACACTTTTATTGGCCACCTTACAAGAGCGTCAGACTGACAATCTGTATGTGCATATTTCATGTTTGTCAATTGGAGATTATGCAGTTCATAGCCTCACAAATTATTAGCTGATCCTTTTGATGGTAAACAAAAATTTCTAGTACAATTTAGATATCCTTCTTTGTGGTCATATTCGATAAAAAAAAAAAAAAAATAATCGTAATAGAATTTAGATATATAACACATTTTCTTCAATCATCTGCTCAATTGTTGCGAAAATATCCATCAAATTCAACTTTAAAATGTAGTGAATCAAATTTTTGTTTTGTATATGATTTCTTCACTTGCCGCGTTTGCCATCGATGTTTTTACATTCGACTGAAATATTATCTAACGGAAAATGATGAGGTAATTGTTTGTTTTCAAACAAGAAAGAAGAAGAAGAAGAAGTAAAAAAAAAAATATAAAAACCGTTTCACATTGGATGGACACCTATCGGACAGCAGCATTTGCATTGGTGGAAATACACACTGGCGCGTAAACACAATTGTTATGTTGTTTCTCCGCTCTATCGACAATGGTTACTGCGGCGGCTACTATTATTTCGATGAGAAATATGCAAACGAAGGAGACAGCAGAGAATAGAAATATCGATGGCAATGTCTCGGTACACGAACACCTATTCTTGTCTCTTCTCTATATTTATTTCTTTTTTTTTTTTCTTTTTTCTTTTTTTTTCGTATGATTTTCTTCTTTTTTTTTTTCGCTCTATCTCACACGTAACGAATCATTCCGTTAATTCAAAATCGCTGCAATGAAGGTCATGCTTTTGTTTTCATTGATATACTTTTTGGGCGCAAAAGAGCAGTTATGCGTCTATTTTGTTTCTCTTCCCATGTAGCTGTCTCTCATGTGTGTTTTCAATTTTTGCTTACGATATTGTGAATGTAATCATAATGGGATCTGAGTTGTGTTTTTTATTTTTTTTTTTTCTTCTTTGGTTTCACTTCTCAACTGTTGAAATCAAAGACTTTGAACCTATTTCTAGTGCACATTTTTTTTTTTTTTATTTTCTGTTCACTTTCTTTTTTTCGATTAATAAACGAATAAATGGCAATTCTAATAATCAACTTCTGGTTTAAAATCGTAGGTAGAACCTTTTACATATCAATCACATGCAAATAACAACTGAAACAATTGAACGAACATGACCTATTGAAGTAAGTACGTTTCAAATTTGTAAAATTCATACCATTTTCCGCTTGATTTTTCAAGCTAGATGTGAAATGAAAGGGAATAAAACATATATATATATATATATAGTTAAACGTTCACACCCATAATTTTGGCAATAAGAATTTAATATCTGGCCAAAAAAATATATTGATATTTGGTGTCGAGGCAAGGCACACAAATGACTTGGACAAAAAAAAAAAAAAAAAAAAATTGTCTTACGGCAGAACCATTGCAACATTTTTATATATATAAATTTTTCAATAAAGCGTTTAATAGCCATTCAAAAACATTGAAAAAATCAACAGCAAAAAGACGCGTTTTTACACTTTATTACGGAATATTACATTTTAAATGAGCAATTGGCCTAGGTCGTGTCGTGCTGCTGTGGTTTTTAAACAATTTTTATTCGTCTAAATTTCAATTGTAATGATTTCGACAAGCGCATTATTATATTTTTTTTTTTTCTTTTTCTGTTATTCATTTCTTTTTTTTTTTTTTCTTTTTTTTTGTTATTGTGTTGTTCCATTTTGCACATTTTCAGATATTGTGGCTATTTCAAAGTGTCCCGCCCGCCAAATCGTTCGCAAATTCATAAAACCATCAACAATTTAGAAATTAATTGTTGCGTCCTGTGTGTCGATTTCATGACATGATCCATAATTATATCTCATTATTCAATTAGAAACAATGCAAAATGTCCAATGGTATATTTGAGTATTTCGACCGATGGCCTGTGTACAATTCTGCGCTATGTTGTGGGCTGTGGTTTGCAGTTTCATGTGTATTTAATTTTTTTTCTTCTTTTTTTTTTCTTTCTTTCTTCCTTTCTTTTTTGTTGTTGTTTTAAATGTTGTTATATTCACCTCCTTCAATTATTGTATTTTCTTCCAACAACATGCATTCAAATTCAGAAGTAAATCGAAAAATATGAGTTAATGGCTATTACACCATTTACCGTTTTTCAGTTTTAATTTTCGTAAAAATGTATTTTCTTTTTTGTTTCATTCATTCATGAATGAACCGACAAGAGAAGTGATGGAAAAATCGCCGAAAACGATATGATACAAAATTGGAATGAAAGAAATGCGCGAATAATATTTTTCGGCCATAATATTTGCTTTGAACAATGTTTGTTTTTATAATCTTTATAACTTCTACACGCACAAAAATTTGCGATCCATTTTGTTGTTTTAAGGCGTTTTAATTTATTTCAACTCTCCACGTTGTGATCACAACCGTACCGATTTTTCATTTTTTATTCATTTAGGTAATTTTTGTCTCGGCCAATATTATTATCGTTGAGCAAACAACAAACATCGTAATAGCAATACAGAAGGGTTACAATCACACGCTGCGAAGCAGAATAACACACAATAAATGTCATCAAGTGTTGATTTCATCATATTGCGCGCACTGGACACATTTTGTTAATATTTGGTCATTTTCCATTATTGCAATACTTGAATCGTAAACACTTAGCTGCCCCGAAGTGATTGTTGTATATATTTGTTGTACACAAGTTCTTGCTTGATTATGTTATAATTATGAACAAATAAACTTTTATGATTACAATGTTGTGACTTAAAAATGAATTAAAAAAAAAGAGAGAAAAAAAAAAACAAAAATACACATATAAAGAAACGTTACACATATACAAACGCATACAAATCGTATGCATTTCAAATGTATATGTGATATATTTCAATTGTGATCGCTAACAGATACTGTTTGTACGCTTTATATCTTCGTTTGATGCTCAATTGTTAGTCAAAAAAAATTGTTAATTTAACTTCATTATAAATATAAACTATTGGGTAATAAAAACACACAAAACTAATCATCTATAACAAAGACCAAAATTTTTTTTTTTTTTTTTTTTTTTTTTTTTTTTTGATTTTAATAACATGAAATTATTTTATGGTGCACATCTTTTATTAATGTTAATACACACAATCGCTCACTATTTACAATTTATTAACTCACACCTGTTTGCAATTCATTTGAACAAAATGAATTATGCAGTGAATCGAGCAACATTGCTCATACATATATGTATCATTTGTGCTGAAGAGTATACGATATGAACGACAAATCATCGAAGAAGAAAAACAAATTGTACTATTGCAGCCAACTCCTTTTGATGATTTCTTATGAAATCTTAAGCCATATTGTTTGCATGTATTCTATGCTGTGTGCATTCGTGCGCAATATGTCGTCCATTTAAATTTAAATCCCAAAAACTCATTTATACAATTTGTACAATTTGTATTATCGTAATTATGAAATGCAGCTTCCTCTCAGTATTTGTTAGTGCATGAAATGAAAATATTTTGATTCGATGTTTATGGTTTGAAATTCAAAAACAATGAATCAATGAAACCCTTTGATATTGCATTACATTTGATTGGATGAAAAGAAAAAAGAAAAAAAAATGTGCAATTTGTAGGTTGGAAAACTTGAATGTCGCATCGTAAGATTTTCCTTTTTATTAAATTCGAGTTTATTTCATCGATAATAATAAATGTGATCGATCAATGAGATAAAACTAAAATTCATCGATAAAAAAAAAAAAAAAAAAAAAAAAAAACACACACCGTGTTTCAATTACACGAACTTTAAATAGAGAATGAAGAACAAATGGAAACAAATCGCATGATGTTGAAATGTTCAAGAATAATTGTGTGATCCGATTTGATTTGAATTATTGACCTCGATAGAAGCAAAAAATATGTCACGTTATTAGCAAAAGTACGTATTTAATAGAAATATACTTGCCAAACTTCGAAATTATTTCAACAATCAAACTCAAAGAATTACAATTGTACTCTTTTTTTTTTTTTTTTTCGTCTAATTGCACAGAGCTGTAGATTGAGTTGAATTGAGCAAAAATATTACTTGGCAATGATTCGTTATTTGATATGTTTTGTTATTCGTGTTGTTGTTGTTTTTTGTTTTTTTTTTTCTTTTTTTCTTCATTCAAGCGCCAGAAAATTGGTGATTTTATTAGCCTCATAATTAGCCACTAATACCACCCACATGAAGCAATCGAGCAAATATAAATCCATCAAATCGCCCGAAGGCTCATGGTCTAATGGAATCCAATTAATCGTGACACCCATTTGAAGAGCAAACAAAAGTAAATCAATGTAGTTCATTGATTCTCACATTTCATACGATAGATTAACTGAAAAGGGTATGTAACTGAAAGCCGAAACATAATTATGTGTATTTTTTTCTTCTTCTTCTTCTTCATCTTTTCTTTTTTTTTTTTTTTTAATATTCGAGCACATTATAAAATTGCACCAACTGAATTTTTTTTTTCAATGGAAATTCAATTGGTGCTTGAAACGGAAAAAAAGAGAGAGAGAGAGAGAGAGATAAGTAACCGACGAAAATTGTGAAAACCTTTGAATATAATTGTAATGGAGAGCACAAAAGCAATAGAGCAGCAACTGTAGCACTTTGTTATTTTCTGAGATAACAATGAAGACATTGATTTCTTGGAAGTCAAGAAGGCATATCATTTGATCAAGGTCATTTTAACACCGAGGTTTTTAAAACACTTTCCTAGTAATTGATATTATTTGTCAACGATTGCACAGGTTCAACTAAAGTTATAAATAAATGATCAATAGAAATGGACACAATTACAATAAGAAATACTATCATCAAAATCATGATAGAAAAATTGCCGGAAAACTAATTCTTTTGAGATGTTCATTAAAAGTTATTTCGTAAAAGATAAACAAAAAATTGAAGACAAATAAATACACTTCTTTTTTTTGTCTTTTTTTGTTTTTTTTTTTTAATTTTTTTATTTTTTTTTTTTTTTGTATTTTTCAAAAATGCGACAAAACATAAAAATGCCGACAATTTGAAAATACATTAGAAAACACAAATCAACATTGAATTTAGCAATTTCCCATTTTGATACAGGTCATAAAAATACACGTCTACCGCATTGATCGTTGCAAATAGAAGGAAATGTGAATAAAATATTAACGAAAAACAAACAACAACAACAACAATTTGAAATCACATATTTGTAAATCACTGAGATATTAAATTATCAACAGTAACAATGACAACAACAACAGCAACGTATATAATTAGTCTTTATGCGTGAGCGCGACTGTGCTAACATTCATCCATTCATCCATTCATTATACATTATCAAAAAAAAAAAAAAAGAAAAAAAAAATGGCGTTGCTATCAATGTGTGCCAGCCGCTCATGTTTTCTCAACGCATCTATTTCGGCAAGAGTATTTCTTTCATTGTGCACACTGTAAATTTGCACACCAAATACACCCATTATGTAACTATAGTCACGTTTTAGATTCTCAAGTTCAAAATAAATTTCGTAACAAATTCAAAGTAATTTTTGTTTCTTCGTTTTTTTTTTTTCTCGCCGATAGAATCACAATGATAACTTTTTTTTTTTCTTCAAATTCTGTATATTGATGTTGTTGCTGCTGCTGCTGCTGCTGCTGTTGTTTGCAATGTTTCGTAAATAGAAAAAATGTTTAACCGACAATTCCAAGTATAGCCACGGATATACGAGATGCATGATGCACAAACCATTGTTACCAATGAATTATGAAAGATAAACAAATGTGAATTTTTTTAACTTTTTTTTTTTTTTCGTTTTGCAAATGCAACACAATGGTTAACTTTTAATAATTGCTAGTGAACACATAATAATTAAGTCATCAACAATTTTGTGTATATCATACATGAAACATGTCTTTCGTGTCTTTGTTTTAGCCCGCACATTTGATGTGTTCTAATGTGCAAGTTATACCTCGTGTACGTAAGTCTTTTTTCCGTCGGCTGGAATGATGTAAAATGGTCGTCAAATAAATGAAAACTATGTAAAGAGAAGAAAAAAAATTGCTTTGATAATTTTAATGAGCATTAATTATGCTGGCTGTAATTCAATGTCTAGTTCAACAAAATCTCTCTTAGATTATGGTTTTTTTTTTTATTTTCTTCATAATTTTGCTTCCGACACACAGGAATGGTCAACTTCATCAAGTTCAGTTGGAACACGAGCACGAGCACGTGCTTGATATTCACATAAACTATTCAAATCATTTGTATATGTCTGCGTGTTTGCTTTTAATTTCATTTCAAACATGATTCAATCAAATAAAAAGTAGATCATTTATTTCAAAGTTTTGAGTTGAACAATTTGATATTACTTCATAATACTATATCAATCTATCATGCTTTGTTTGGTCTGTCGAACACCAAAGCGATGATATTAACCTAATCATATTGACTGCATTTCGTGATCATTAACAAACAAATTTCAAATTTCAAAAATTTCAACCATTTAAATGAAATAAAATAAAAGATAAGATTTATGGTAAATGAAAATACAAAGAAAAACAAACAAACAAACAAACACACAGCGCGTATTATATGCAACCAGTTTCTTGTTATTCAATTGAACAATGGATTGTGTGATTATGAATGGGATGATATCTTTTTGAATTGAATGCGACGAGTCCATTATCAACAGTTGTTTGGATACCATTTTGAATCAGGAAATAATTTGAATGAATTTTGATTTTATCATGGCATTTTGGATTAACCAATGAATTAGATCATGACATGAGAAATGCGTATTTTGTGTTGGCGTTTTTATTTTAAAGCTTGCTAAAAACAAAACAAAAAAAAAAAAAAAAAAAAAAACATTTCAACACCTTGTGAATTGTGTGATGAATGGGCATCACTTTGAGAAATAAACTTGAAATTCTCTGCTCTTAATCTGAAAACGTAGAAAATCGAATCAAGTGTTTCATTTAATTTGTTCAATCATCAAATAAACACAAACACATTGGATAGAATGTGATATTACATTGATGCAATCATTGTAATTTTTATTAAGCAAATTAACTGTGGAAAAATTCAATCAGCAAGCACACCATGTATGAGTAATATTTTCATTATTCACATTTTCATCTGATGATTTCACATACACAAAAATTCGCAATATAGCAACTGAAAATGTCGTGATAAATTAAATACATTATGGTTCTAGTCCTTCAAAATAAAAACCACGATTCGATCTGATTTACGGGAATTTAAAATTTTAACAAAAACACACAATAAATGGTGAGTAATTGATCGATAAAAAAAAAAAATGATCAGCTCCCAAAAAATAAAACATAAAAAAAAAAATAATAATAATTACTTAATTTTGAACTGACTTGCAAAAGCGTATTAAACAAAACCATGTACGACATGACAAAATGAAAAGAAAAAAAAAAATCGTAACAAAAGATAATTATCGTCATAAATTACTTGAAAATATGATCACAATTTAAGAAGTGTGACAGCATTTGAAGAACATTGATCTTTCTTTAAGTACAACAAACAACAACATTGGCAGTAATAAAAGGCGAAGAAAAAAAAAAAAAATAAGCCAAAAGTACACTCGCACGTTGAATTAATAATTACCGCAAATCATATTTTATTCGTGCTAAATATGAACATGCTCCTGAAAATTAATCCATTTAATGCGAAAACAATAATCTGTTGACCAAACAATTGGATCCGCAATTTTTCTTCTATTTCGATTCTTTGTGCTGTAATATTTCGTCAAAAATTTACTTGTCATATGTTGTCTCTTTTTTCAATTATACACAAATTCATGTGCTCCCATTCAATCACTCTCTCCCTCTTTATCTCTCTCTCTCCATCTCACAATCTTACAGCATAGGCAATCGCACACATTGACGACGCAGTCAGAGCGCAATTCCAAAATACATACGTGAACCGAGTCTTATGCCATTTTAGTTACATTGAAATAGCGAGCGCGTGGTTTGCGATTTACCCCTACTAAAAATACAATGCCACACACAAGATACTCATGAATATACTGTGCATTGTGTTCACCTAGAAGATTTTCCACCATTTTTTGTTGTTTATTTTTTTTTTTTTTTTTTTTTTTGTAGTTGTTGTTGTTGCTGCTGTTGTTGTTGTTTCTCGTTTTATTTTGTTTTACAAAATGGTATATAAAACCGAAATTTCGGTACTTTAAGTATTCAGTTTGTGTTCATCATCTTCGGAGCATAGTTAAAAATTCACTAACGTGCTTTTTGCTACACAAAATCGCCATATAATAGGAGTACCAGTTCCGTGCATTCATAATCATTTCAACAAATTTCTGTTAACAATTTTATTTTTTATTTCTTTTTTTATTTTATTTTATTTAAAAATAAAACCAATTAAACAAAAATGCAAGGCAAAATGGTGCAATTAACTAGTGCAGTGATTTTGTGTTTGGCCCTTTTTGGTCAATCGGTGATGGCAAAACCAGGATACGCAGCTGGATACGATGTTGATTATTATGTAAGTATATCAAGTGTTTATTACATATTTCATTTCTATTTCATATATTCAAAAGGAAGCTAAATGAAACATGTTAAACAGAAAGAAAATGTGTTTTTAATTGATTGAAAACCAAAAAGCTTTCTTTCAATTTTCATTTAAACTTCACAAGAAGCGCATCTCTTTATTCAAATGCAAATTTAAAATTTTCAAATTAGTTTGTCCATTTTTAGTTTTTCTTCTGACATTTTCAATTAGTTGCTCATTCAAAATAGTACAAATGAAAAATTACACATTCAGACATTCAATTATTTGCAATTCAATTGAAGTGCAATTCGATTGTGCTAAAATTTCAGAGAAAGAAAAAAAAAAACAAACACAAAAAACTGAAATTCCAATCATGTAAGATATAGAGAGATCAAGGGAGAGATTCAAGTAGAGGAGAACAATGAGCGAGGGATAGAGAGAGAGCGACTGATTGGGAGAGTGGGAGAGAGAGTAACAGATTAAGAGAGAGAGAGAGAGAGAGCGAGAGAGAGCGAGAGAGAGATAGAGAGAGAGAGAGAGAGAGAGAGAGAAAGAGAAAGAAAACACTTGCAACTAATCTGCATTTACTAATTAATTCTGTATTTTCAATTAATTGTCTTATATCCAAAGAGAAGTTCGTTCGCTCGCTCGTTCATCCGTTTAAATGTATTGCATTACCGTTACACACTTCTCTAACGGCATTGTTTCCCTTATGTGCACGCACACTATCATATCTATTGACAACAGACAACCCACCAGAACAGCATTCAATTTGAAACAAACTAAACACAATCGTAATCAAAATAAATCTTCACGATATTTTACATATTTTATCATACGTGCCGTTTTTTTTTTCTCTTCACTTCTAACATTAACCTAATTATTACGTTTTGTTCGGGCTAAAGCTCAAATGCACAACATTGGCAAATGTACGCAACAATGCAAACATTTCATCAAAACAGAAAAAATATAAGTAGAATGGAAATAGTTGTAATTTTCCATACTGTGTTGTGTTATCTGTGTGTTAATTTTTTGTTTTTTTTTTTACTTAGATTTATCGACATTAAAATTATTTTCATCTGTATGATGCAAATTTAATTTCTCGCCTTTTTGTTTTATTTTCGTTTTCGTTTAATTGTTCTGATTGTGTTTATCTGATGATCGCGCGGCTATTTTCCCACTTAGTTCATTTCATTTTGTGAATACAAATAACAACTTGTGATCTTTATGCATATTAACGATGAAATTTGCGGCTTAAGTTTCCATTTCAAAGGCAAAATTTAATTTATTCATATCATTGATAGGGCTGAATATGTAAGCAAAAAAACAAAAACAAAAAAGCAATATTAAAATGTTGCCTCTTTGCCTGATGCGATGCAGCCAAATATGGAACGTCAATGCTACTGAACAGCAGTCCAATTTTCCTGTCAAGCTCTGTTGTTTTATTCATCTAATTGTGGCTATTGTTGTTCAAACTGCTATTTTTCAGCGATTGATATGCGTAAATTTTAATGTCAATAACTTATAATTTATATGTCACTCTTGAATTTCCACGGGGTCATAAATGAATGAATGAATCTATAAAACTGACATATAAGGAGGTTATCATACGAAATTGATTGGTTATTTGTTTTTAATTTTTCTTTTTTTTTTTTTTTGCTCTGAATAAAAATAATTAATGTTTTATAATTTTATTTGTTTACAGGATCATCCAAAATATTCTTTCAACTATGGAGTGGCTGACCATCACACAGGCGACGTGAAATCACAACATGAGACTAGAGATGGTGATGTTGTTAAAGGTGAGCATTCAAAAAAAAAAAACAAAAAAAAAACTAATTTTCCTTTTCAAGAACAAATTCAATACAAGACCTTCAGATTTTCAACCAATTCATACTGATGGGAATTCAATTTTCGATTTCGATTTCATCATTGAACGAAAACTTAAATGAGATGAAAAAAAAAAAAAAAAAAACAATTCGTGCAAAAACATCGAATTTAAACAGAAAATAGACAAAGATGAACAAACACACAAATGAAACAAAACAATTTGATGTTAGATTTTATTGTGATGTGGAATTTAAACAGAAAATTGCTAATCTCAAGTTTAGTTCGGCGACAAATTATTATTACATCATTATATATATTTCATCAATAAATCAAAGCAATAATCTTTTGTTTTTCATTTTATTCATTCTGCATTTTATGGTTTTGTTTGTTCGAATCGATTAGTGCGAAAACATGTTGTTTGGAATTTCATTTTCATCTGAAAGATTCAAGCACACACACACACACACACACACACACACACACACACACACACACAATACACACACGCAAAATCATTGATGAAAAGTGCGCAATGAAACTCCATCAAATAGAATAGAAGAAGCCAAATGAACGTTTTCAAGATTATCGATCGGTTAATATGCTTAAAATTAATATTTTTCCTCCTATTCCGACCGGATTTTTATTTCTAAGCTTAAGACTAAAGCTTGTTGCATTTTCCATTTATTTTCGCTTGTTGTTTTTACATCACAAATAAATCTTATAAAATCATTGCAAGATGTGGTGTTTTTTTGTGTGTGTGTGTGTGTGTGTGTGTGTGTGTGTGTGTGTGTGTGTGTGTGTGTGTGTGAGTTCAATTGCGGTATGTTCATTTAAAATGGTGGTTTTTATTTGTTGCTTTCCATCCATTTATAAAATGATATTTTTGTTGTGGTTTTCATAACCAAATTGAAAACTTTATTCCTTCCATGTTGTCGCCGGTTTTCTGCACATTTTGATTTAAAATGAAATTTAATGTATGCAAAATCATGAATGAAAATAAATACAACAAAAATCTTAAGTGAAATTGACTCGAACGAAAATGAAACAAAAAATTGTTTAATAACATTAAAATGCAACAGTAACAAAAAAAAAAAAAAAAAAAAAAAAATTGAAATGAACTAATGAATAGAGGTGGATGAAGTAAACCAAAGTGCATTCTACTAAAATCAGAGTGATTCACTCACTTCATTCAATTCGCCAACTAATTTTTGCTCTTTTTTTTTCCGTGTGTCTTTTTTGAAAGTACAAAGAAAATTGAAAACAAAAAAGAAGAACTCACGTAAAATAACAAAAAACACAAAAAACAAAAACAAAAAAAAAAAAAAACCGATGTATACAAGAAGCACAATATGCCAATCGATCTAAAATATAAAAGGTTAAAAGACATCAGTTAGCGTGCGAAAAAGCAATTACTAGTATTTACTATTTCAACTGAAATCGTTGATTTGTATGCATGAAGTGAAAAAAAACGAAAAAAAAAAAAAAAAAAAAATGACGTTTCTCTCTTCATTTACCAATGCAGTTGGATATGTTATGCACAATATGTGCTTGTTGCACACTTAACATCTATTTGAATGTGAATATTTGCACAAGTTTACTATTTGTGGCATTCATTGTTATTCAGACAGTGTAACCCGAATTCTTTTCTATTTCATCTTCTTAATACTAACTACCAATGCACTACATAATAAATGAATGAATCCATTCATTTGATTACTATGTCTTTGCCTCAATATCTTTTAACTCATTTAATAATAAAATACATGTGAACACAACATTGATGCATTTGAAATTGAAATCGTATGAATAAAAGAAAATGAAATGATTTTGATGTGATGTGCGCGTTGATGTGATGTGCTGCAATGTGATCTGATGTGATGTGATGCGATAGAAAGAAGTTAAGTGAAAATAAATGAAAAAAAAAAAAAAAAGAATGTAAAAACGACCAGGAAAAGCTTCTTTGTTTCATATGTTTTGTTGTTTTAGATGGTTATCGATTACTAAATAAGTAAATAATGATGTGTTGACTTTTTTCTCATTTTCGTTACCTAATACGTCTACATGCACAGTAATTATCATCAATGCAATGCCATTAATCGGATTAAAATATCGTTTACACATTGACCTATATATCGTTATAATGTAATTGATTTAAGTTTGTAAAATTTTGAATGATATATATATATATACAAAATTGTTTGGTTTGAATGAAACTGAAAATAAACTTTTCTGCATTCTCATTTGAAATACGGTTGTGGCATGCATAGAGACTGTGGAGTGAAGAGTCGCTTGTAAATTTGAAATATGAAATATGGTACAAATACACACAACGAGATGTTCTGAATTCTTTCGCATAAATTTGCTTATAGTTTAAATGTTATTTTGATTTTACATTGAATGCCTAATTGTGCGTTTTATTTTACATTTTTAGGTCAATATTCGTTGGTTGAGCCTGACGGTTCAATTCGTACTGTAGAATATACAGCAGATGACATCAATGGTTTTAATGCAGTGTAAGTGATTTTTGTTTTTTTTTTTTTTTTTTTTTTTTTTCAAATGTGTGAATCATACATTGTGTGATAAACTGATGTTGTGATTGTATTTGGCAATAGTCTCGAAATTGTTTTTTTTTTTTTTACTTTTGCCATGGCTTTCAATATGAGTAAAATTTGCTTTATTTTCCGTATACGGATATTATATTGTGTATGTGTTTGTGTTCTCTTTCTCTTATTTATTTTAGTGTCTCAAAGAGTGCACCAACCGTTCATGCACATGCCGTTGTTGCCAAACCAATCGTAAAACATGTTGTACCAGCCGTTCACAAGACCGTCTATGCTCATCCAGCACCAATCGGTAAGTCATAAAAACGATTTTAATGACTATCGAATGATCAGATGCATTAACATAATTTGGAATATATTTGCTTTTACTTCATTTATTTGCTCTGTTTTTATTACTTTTTTTTTTTTTTTTTTTTTTAATTTTGATTTAAAAACTGTCAAAATGAGGTGCACAAATACATGTATCAATCCATGCAAATTACATTTTGTTATGGAATTGGACGCGATTTGGCAATAAAAAAAAAAAAAAAACAAATATTATTACCCACATTAAAATGGTCTTATGAAAGTGTCAAATGTTATACAAATATACTATTAAATTGTAAACATAGTTTGGGATTCAGTGAAAATTATATTTCAGTTGTAATTTGCACATAAATTGCCGGACAATTTTCTCATTTATAAATAGAAATGTAAAACAGCAAGTGAGAAAATATAAATTGCAGTTAGTTGCACATCTCAAACAAATATGTTATGGAACATACATGATGTTGATGTATTCCTGGCCATTTGAATTTGGAAAGTGTGATGAAGAATACCGAATTCAAAATTTCAAAATGCAAAATGCAAAATGATGTATATGTTTGTATTTGTATTTGTGCTTGTGTTTTTCGAGCTGCTGAATGGAAAAATGCTATAAAAACGATATTTCTTCATAAATAATTCTATTCGTATTTGTGTAAAAATATTCATCTGTCTACTGTCAAAATGAAAAATGAACGTGTTACGTATTGAGCGGTAATAATTTACAATTTTTGAAGCGACATTGCCACGTTTTTTAACAAAGCAAAACAGCTGATTTCCATTGTAATCACAATCCGAAAACTGAATGCATCTAAAGTGTTGTATTTGTTTTGCATTTGTGTGTGTGTGTGTGTGTGTGTGTGTGTGTGTTTAAACACTGAAAAATATGCATTAGCAATAACAGTGTTATGTCGGAAAAGTAAAAGCATCCCATTTATGTGCACATATCGTTTTTTTTTTTCTTCTTCTTCTTGTTATTTTTTTGTCGTGTTTTAAACCAAATGAATATCCATCATCACAACCAGAAGATAATAATTTTTCATACAGTAATACCAAAAACGAACCTATTATTCAATATTTTGCCGCTTAAGATGCCATTGTTTATTGCTGAATGTTATAAAATGCGTTCTTTAATTTTTTTCAATACACATTTTTCTATCCATTGCTCATGGTTTGCAGAGCGCCGCTTTTGCATTTACCGTATGCATCTAACAGAAAGAGATATCATTCAAAAAAAAATGATTATTTCACTTTGACTTTTGTTGCTGTTGTTGTGTCTTTTTTTGTTTTTTTTTTTTTCAAATTCATGTGTGATTTTTGATTACATTTATCTCTTGGACTGCCAGTTCAAGCAAGACAATGTCCATTGTTTTCGGCATTGTAACACACCGTTTTTCGTACCATACAATGGATTCTGAAGAAGAGATTCGCAAAATTGACTTCTGACGTGAATATGTACTGAGAACTTCCAAAAAAAAAAAAAAAAAAAAAATTAAAAACAACCAACAAACGAAACAACAAATGAAAAAAATAAAACAAAAAACGTATCGCCAATTAGATATGCAATGGCAATACACATATGTTTCTTTTCTTATATTGGCAATTTCGCCAGCATCAACTACATATACGCACACATATACGTGCATAGTACATTTTTATGATAATTGTGTATGAATGCAATGTTTTGGCGTTTGGAAACGTTTTCAAGTCTTTATGTGATATTCATTTGCAACTATTTAAATTCGAATTGCCACCTGTGAACAATCGACTCGCTGTTCACTGTTTTTTTTCCCCTCCGTTTTGGCCTATGTGTTATTTTATTTTACCATTTTTTTTTTCACAGCATAAATGCTGAAAAAAAAAAAACGAAAACCCATCGAATTTCACACACGTTTCACACACTCTATGAAGTTTTATGTAATGCAACAATATTTTTGCTCATTCCCATTATCATTTTAAATTTTGTTGCGCATAATTTTGGTTTTTATTTAACATTTTGCTCTTCATTTTGTCTCTATGTAAATGACAAGAAAATATGCAGAAAAATTGAAAAAGAAAAAAAAAACGAAAAATCCACCAAATTATTATAAATATTTTATATTTTTCTTCATTTCATCTGGAAATCTGTTGTGGAAAATGTTTTTCATTCATTTTACCAACTTAGCTAGTTCATCTAAACAATTGAATTTCTGTATTTTCACTGAAATAAATGCGACATGATGTAGTGAAAATAGTTGGCAAAATTGCCAATCTTTGAATGTGATCAAGAATGTGCGCGGTGAAAAATAATACAAAAATAGCAACAATAGTAAATACCTTTAACTCTGTAGAAGATTCGAATGTAAAATTCTCATGCCTCTGCCAATGACGAAAATGCTTTTTTTCGAATTAGTTTTTTTGTTTTTTTTTTTTTTTTTCTTTTTCAAATAGCATAACATGTACAACTCGATAAATAATTCTGTTAGACAGACAGAGAGCAATATAAATAGTTTCAGCAAGAATTTTTTTTTTTTTTTTTTGTTTTAATTCCAATAAACACATACAATCGTTATATTTGCCTTGTGAACATTTTATTGTATTTTGTTTGCATTAACTGAACGAATAATAATTGAACTGCACACCATGAAATACTTATAAGAAAACATATTTGCAGCTGTTTTCAATCGGCTTGTTTTTTTTCGAATCAAAACAAAATAGAAAAAAGTTAAGCGGTCAATTGATTTCGATAGTGGCATAATCGACATTGACATTGATAGCAATAAAAAGAAACCAACATTCTCAAATAAAGACACTTGTCAATTTTTCACATTGTTTCTTTTTTTTTTCTCTCATTTTACGCTTTCATTACCGGTAAACTGTTGTCGTGGTAGGAAACCGATTTTGTAATGTTCATGGTTTTTTTTTTTTTTTTGACGTTGATTATGATGTTTTGTGCTAGATTTTATAACGAAATTTCTGGTATAGTTTTTACATGGTAAATACCACAAAAATAAAAAAGAAACAAAAAATGTGATAGATGTAACGAAAATCATACCACGATCGTTGTTACCTTCAAATAATTTCAAATTATTGACGGTGAGAAAAAAAAAATTTGTGTGTCATTGAACAAATATCAGATGAAAATAGTGTTACTTACGAAAAAATCGCTTTTGAAACATTTTATATTATTATATATATAAATTTTTTTTTTTTTCTACTAATTTCAATTATAGTTCATGCAGAGCCACATTACACCGCACCAGCATACGGTCATTACGATTATGATGCCTATGACAATCATTACGCCTATGAACCACACCAATACTCACATTATTAGATGGCGAAACATGCTAAATGTGCGACCATCATATAGAACACACTTGGTGCACAGCAATCTCATCGTCTTGAAATTCGTTCCACCGTTCGAAATTAACTAAACAAGAAAAAAAAAAAAAAATAAAAAAAAAAACAAAAACAAAAAACAATTCGATAAATTTTTATTATATTCTGATAGACAGAAAAAGATTCACTTTATTTAAATAAAACATAAATTTAAGTAAAATTCAAAAGGAGAGACAATTCAAAAGATGTCAATGTCTCTTTATTCTCCATAATATGCTAAGCAATTTTTCAATAGAAATCCCAATCAAATTTCGCAAAAAAACAAAAATTTAAACAATAATTTTACATGTTTACTTCTATCTATAGTATATATAAATTCAAATTCAAATTTAAAATATAAACTTTTTTATACTTTTTGCAATCGAATTTTTAAGATAAATGTGAACAATTTATAAATAATAATAAAAAAATAAAAACGAATTTTACAAAATTTTATAAAAAAAATTTCGTCAGTTTTTATATTTTAAATGGATTTTAAACTTTCAGATTATCGTTGAAAATGATTGTTCTCATGGCATAGGTGACAGAAATAAACAATAATTATTAATACATTTATCATAACATGGTAAATGTGAATAAATTTTCGTTTATTTCTTGTTAACAACGGGTTACACCACTATTTTGATTGCGTGAATTTTGATTGCAAGTAAAAGATGGATTTTGGTCGCGAGTAAAAATGAACTATGGTCGCAGTCGACGGTTTTGGTTTGATCCAATTCGAAAAAAAATATTTCCCAAACAAATGTTATATCTTTTAACTCAATTTTTACCATTTTTCACTCGCTTTCTTCAAACCAAAAATTTACCTAGGAACCGTTCATGGTCCTATTTCAATCGGCGACGAAATTTCACTGAGAAATCGGCACCTAGGAAATAAATTTGAAGCAATCGTTGAACTATTGTAATCGGCCACCAATTTTCTCACAATCTGTAGCTGATTTTTTCATAATCGGAAACGGTTTTCACACAATTGGCGACGATTTTTTTTCAAATCGGCACCGATTATAAAAGCAATGTTTCAACATTGTGAATAAACATGTGATTCAGATATTTTGGAGCCTTTTAACAATTGCTGGAATATTATTAATATTATATTAAGACGGCCGATTGAAGCTTTTGCTCTACTTTTAGGCGTCAAAACATTCAAAAGCTCACTGTTGCTGTATCTTTCAAATCGATTTTAAAACTTTTATTTCACAAAAAAAAAAAAAAAAAAAAATCGAAAATATTGATGATGCTAAATAAATGACAGTTGTTTTATGTACTATTGTACAGTATTATTGTATTTATTATAATAAATATTAAACCGCAATAATTAAATCCGTATGCCTTTGATTTAGTTCCATATATGACTCATGCTCAGAAAAACAAATGTGTGATTTTACATTTGCTTATACAGTAAACAAAATATTATAAATAAATGACATTTTGCACAAAAGCATAGTTCAGCAGGGGGCAAGACACAATTCTTCAAATGTACAAATTTTACAAAATTTGATCCATTTTTGACCTAGTTCGACTTAGTTCTCTATGCATTTTAAATGCGTACTAGAAACTATTTGAAATACTCAATCGAGTAGACTTTGACAGTTCGACGTATATATATCATACCCATCAAAAAGTCCCGAGTTAAACCTAGTTTGGCCAGGATTCCAGAACTTCCTATATGGAATTTCATATAAACATCAGTGTGCATAATTTTATGTGTATTTTTATATGTTCTGGAATCCAGGCCAAATCCTAAGAATCCATGGATCAGCCAGCCTGGGCAAGTGACACCTCTATCAATAGGTCTTGAATCTATGAACTGGGCCCCAATGAGCTAGGACCAAAATTCACTTATTTTTTCCATTTTCCGATCGAAAAAACGTGAAAAATCGATTGGTAAATATTTTTCCCATTTGATATGCAGTTTACATTTTATATGCCTCAAATTCAAATTTCGAGCGAAATTCACATTTTGATATAATTGCAAATATTTGAATCACAGGGCACTTATGCCAGTTAGTGGCTATTTGTACTACCGTCAACGCTGTGTGCATTTAATATTGGTTGCCCGCTGATACAATACGTCATTATACGTGTGTGTTTTATATTGCGGCTAACGCACACACAGATCCAGCTCTTGCGGAGATCTTATGGATATATCCTATCCAAAAAACAATGTATGC